>JAJOZX010004523.1:77500-382848 GCA_023014485.1 Bathynomus jamesi | reverse complement strand
CTATAGTCCGAAGCAGTAATGATAATGACAAATACCATAGTTTTTTCCTTTTTCATGATTTTAGGCCGACGTGGGCAACGGTCTCTCGCAAAGAGATCCCATAAATATAGCTTCCCCCACCAGCTATCTGCAAAGCAGACAGGATCCAGCTTGGGACGTGGATCTAGGGTTTAAAGCAACTAGATCCCTACACTCAGAACCTCTATATAAGTAAAAGACTCGTTGCATTCACGTCGTGGTGAATAAATCAAGAAAAAGGGGGTAACTATTGTATTTTTAGCCAAAAAAACCAAAACTTAAACCTCAACCGGGACATTGAGCGTCCACTTTTCAAGGCACGAAACACGTCCGTTTAGTATACACAAACTCAGAATGTTCCCCTGAGAACATATATGTTAAACACAGACCGTGCATGGCCACAAAGGAACTCTTCTGGGAAAATTAAATCCATATAGTCCGAATAAGTAATGATAAATGACAAATACCATAGTTTTTTTCCTTTTTCATGATTTTAGCCCGACGTGGGCAACGGGTTCTCTCGCAAAGAGATCCCATAAATATCGCTTCCCTCACCAGCTATCTGCAAAGCAGACAGGATCCAGCTTTGGGACGTGGATCTAGGTTTAAAGCAAACCTAGATCCCTACACTCAGAACCTCTATATAAGTAAAAGACTCGTTGCATCACGTCGTGTTGAATAAATCAAAGAAAAAGGGGGTAACTATTGTATTTTTGCAAAAAAAACCAAAACTTAAAACCTCAACCGGGACATTGAGCGTCCACTTTCAAGGCACGAAACACGTCCGTTTAGTATACACAAACTCAGAATGTTCCCTGAGAACAATATATGTTTAAACACAGACCGTGCATGGCACAAGGAACTCTTCTGGGAAATTAAATCCACTATAGTCCGAATAAGTAATGATAAATGACAAATACCATAGTTTTTTTCCTTTTTCATGATTTTAGCCCGACGTGGGCAACGGGTCTCTCGCAAAGAGATCCCATAAATATAGCTTCCCTCACCAGCTATCTGCAAAGCAGACAGGATCCAGCTTTGGGACAGGATCCAGCTTTGGACGTGGATCTGAGGGTTTAAAGCACGTGTTTCGTGCCTTGAAAAGTGGACGCTCAATGTCCCGGTTGAGGTTTAAGTTTTTGGTTTTTTTTGGCTAAAAAATACAATAGTTACCCCCTTTTTCTTTGATTTATTCAACACGACGTGAATGCAACGAGTCTTTTACTTATATAGATGGTTCTGAGTGTAGGGATCTAGGTTTGCTTTAAACCCTAGATCCACGTCCCAAGCTGGATCCTGTCTGCTTTGCAGATAGCTGGTGAGGGAAGCTATATTTATGGGATCTTTTGCGAGAGACCCGTTGCCCAGTCGGGCTAAAATCATGAAAAGGAAAAAAACTATGGTATTTGTCCATTTATCATTACTTATTCGGACTATAGTGGATTTAATTTTCCCAGAAGAGTTCCTTGTGCCATGCACGTCTGTGTTTAACATATATTGTTCTCAGGGAACCATTCTGGGTTTGTGTATACTAAACGGACGTGTTTCGTGCCTTGAAAGTGGACGCTCAATGTCCCGGTTGAGGTTTAAGTTTTGGTTTTTTTTGGCTAAAAATACAATAGTTACCCCCTTTTTTCTTTGATTTATTCAACACGACGTGAATGCAACGAGTCTTTTACTTATATAGAGGTTCTGAGTGTAGGATCTAGGTTTGCTTTAAACCCTAGATCCACGTCCCAAAGCTGGATCCTGTCTGCTTTGCAGATAGCTGGTGAGGGAAGCTATATTTATGGGATCTCTTTGCGAGAGACCCGTTGCCCACGTCGGGCTAAAATCATGAAAAAAGAAAAAACTATGGTATTTGTCATTTATCATTACTTATTCGGACTATAGTGGATTTAATTTTCCCAGAAAGTTCCTTGTGCCATGCACGGTCTGTGTTTAACATATATTGTTCTCAGGGAACCATTCTGAGTTTGTGTATACTAAACGGACGTGTTTCGTGCCTTGAAAAGTGGACGCTCAATGTCCCGGTTGAGGTTTAAGTTTTGGTTTTTTTTGGCTAAAAATACAATAGTTACCCCCTTTTTTCTTTGATTTATCAACGACGTGAATGCAACGAGTCTTTACTTATATAGAGGTTCTGAGTGTAGGGATCTAGGTTTGCTTTAAACCCTAGATCCACGTCCAAAGCTGGATCCTGTCTGCTTTGCAGATAGCTGGTGAGGGAAGCTATATTTAGGGATCTTCTTTGCGAGAGACCCGTTGCCCACGTCGGGCTAAAATCATGAAAAAGGAAAAAAACTATGGTATTTGTCATTTATCATTACTTATTCGGACTATAGTGGATTTAATTTTCCAGAAGAGTTCCTTGTGCCATGCACGGTCTGTGTTTAACATATATTGTTCTCAGGGAACCATTCTGAGTTTGTGTATACTAACGGACGTGTTTCGTGCCTTGAAAAGTGGACGCTCAATGTCCCGGTTGAGGTTTAAGTTTTGGTTTTTTTTGGCTAAAAATACAATAGTTACCCCCTTTTTCTTTGATTTATTCAACACGACGTGAATGCAACGAGTCTTTTACTATATAGAGGTTCTGAGTGTAGGGATCTAGGTTTGCTTTAAACCCTAGATCCACGTCCCAAAGCTGGATCCTGTCTGCTTTGCAGATAGCTGGTGAGGGAAGCTATATTTATGGGATCTCTTTGCGAGAGACCCGTTGCCCACGTCGGCTAAAATCATGAAAAAGGAAAAAAACTATGGTATTTGTCATTTATCATTACTATTCGGACTATAGTGGATTTAATTTTCCCAGAAGAGTTCCTTGTGCCATGCACGGTCTGTGTTTAACATATATTGTTCTCAGGGAACCATTCTGAGTTTGTGTATACTAAACGGACGTGTTTCGTGCCTTGAAAAGTGGACGCTCAATGTCCCGGTTGAGGTTTAAGTTTTGGTTTTTTTTGGCTAAAAATACAATAGTTACCCCCTTTTTCTTGATTTATTCAACACGACGTGAATGCAACGAGTCTTTTACTTATTAGAGGTTCTGAGTGTAGGGATCTAGGTTTGCTTTAAACCTAGATCCACGTCCCAAAGCTGGATCCTGTCTGCTTTGCAGATAGCTGGTGAGGGAAGCTATATTTATGGGATCTCTTTGCGAGAGACCCGTTGCCCACGTCGGGCTAAAATCATGAAAAAGGAAAAAACTATGGTATTTGTCATTTATCATTACTTATTCGGACTATAGTGGATTTAATTTTCCCAGAGAGTTCCTTGTGCCATGCACGGTCTGTGTTTAACATATATTTTCAGGGATATATATATATATATATATATATATATATTATATATATATATATATATATATATATTATATATATATATATATATATATATATATATATATATATATAATATATATATATAATATATAATGTTATAATGTTTCAGACCAACAAAGACCCTAGGATCCACTCATGGCTGGTCTACCTAACTGTGTTCGTAATCGTGTATTGTGTATGTCCTCCGTGGTGGCGGAGGGGACCTACAATTTTACGTGGGTTCCGAACCACAAGAACATAAGAAACTTATTTAAAAACTGCCGGTAAATTGGCAACGACCAATTTTTACGAAACTAAATAATTATCAATTTAAAAATAATTAATTATCGGTTTAAAACTAAAGATAGAATCTCTCGGTCCAGAGGAGCAAGTCATAATAGACTACTATCCACAAATATGTTACATTCTATATCTATTTATAACGGACATGCAAATATATCAGATCCAAAGAATCCAGTCAATTTCATTACGGTATCCATCAAGTCACGGTCCATATCGATTGCGGACCAAGTCAAAATTTACAACCATATACATTATCAATTTAAAAATAATTAATTATCGATTTAAAACTAAAGATAGAATCTCTCGATCCAGAGGATCAAGTCATAATAGACTACTATCCACAAATATGTTACACTCTATATCTATTATATAACGGACATGCAAATATATCAGATCCAAAGAATCCAGTCAATTTCATTACGGTATCCATCAAGTCACGGTTCATATCGATTGCGGACCAAGTCAAATTTACAACCATATACATTACAATATATACACTTACGAGGAAAAGTGTAGGTGTGGCTGTAAAGACTGTACAGTAATGTAGAAATGTGTGTGCACCATTATGGGTCTCCCATTTAAAGGTGTTTGTGGGGCAAGTGAAGATCATGAGTTTTTCAATACCTCACAGTACTATGGGGGCACCGCTCGGTAGAGGAATCTCTTTAAATGGGGGGTGTAAGGACAGAGAGTATCCCTAACCCAGACGCTGCCTCCCTATATCCCACAACACTTGTGTTGAGCTGTGGGATCTATCCCCACAAAGCCTTAATTTTACTACCTTAAACTATACCCTTTCTATCAACATGCGCGTCCAATCGATTCTTAAACATGTTTATAGACGTGCTACTAATTACTTCTACCGGCAAACTATTCCAGCTATTTACTATTCTATGCGTAAAAAAGGTTCTCGCAACTGCTGTCTCGAACCTTCTACTTGTCAACTTACACCCGTTATTTCGTCCTATTATATTGAGATATTTCGAAAAAGCTATCTCTATCTACGTTATCAAACCCATTCATAATTTTGAAAACCTGGATTAGATCACCCCTTAACCTCCTAGTCTCGAGTGTAGTCAATTTTAACTCTTTAAGCCTATCCTCGTACGACTTTGACCTAAGAGACGGAATCATCTTAGTTGCTCGTCTTTGAACTCTTTCGATTTTGTCTATATCTTTGCGCATATGCGGATTCCAAAATTGGACCGCGTACTCCAAATGTGGTCTAACTAATGATTTATAAAGAGGAACTATTATATCGCGCGACTTGTACTCAAAATTACGAGCTATAAAACCTAACACTGTTCGCCTTATTGACCGCCGCTGTACTTTGTTTCGCTACTTTTAAATCACCAGTGACTATAACTCCTAAATCTTTTTCCTGCTCTACGCTTGTTAATCTTTCCCTGACATACTATACGCAAAATTACCGTTACGCGAACCTATATGCATAATTTTGCACTTATCAACGTTAAATCTCATTTGCCATGTGACTGACCAATCAACGATTTTATTCAGATCTTCCTGAATTTTACCTCTATCTTCGTCATTAATCGCCCTACCACCCAGCTTCGTGTCATCCGCAAACTTTGAAACTGTACTGACTAGGCCGACATCTAAATCGTTAATATATATAAGAAAAAGCAAGGGGCCCAATACAGAACCCTGAGGAACGCCACTCGCTACATTAGCCCAACACGACTCCGCTCCATCAACGACCACCCTCTGTTTCCTGCCTCGCAACCATTCTTCTAGCCAATTTATTACTACACCCCTGATTCCATGAGCCTTAGTTTTTTTCAATCAGTCTTTTGTGCGGCACGGTGTCAAACGCTTTTTGAAAATCTAAATACACTACATCAACCGCCCGATGTCTATCGTAAACGTTAACCACTCTGGAAAAATTCTAAAAGATTAGTTAAGCAAGATTTGTTTCGCCTAAAACCGTGCTGCGTATTTCTAACCAGATTATGCACTTCTAAGTGTTCGACTATACGATCCCTAATTATTGATTCCAGTAGCTTACCTACAACAGACGTTAAACTGATTGGCCTATAATTTCCCGCCGCACCTTTATCGCCTTTCTTAAAGATAGGTGTTACGTTTGCTAACTTGAAATTATCTGGTACGCACCCCTCAGAAATAGACGCATTAAAAATCTTTGTTAGCGGCACAACAATGCTATCTTTTAATTCTTTTAGTTGTATGGGATATATGGAATCCGGCCCCGGTGATTTACGCGTTTTCATTTTATCAATATAGCGCATTACTTCCCCTTCACTAACGACTATTATCCAAAATATTACCATTATCAAAAGGTATTATGTCTATGACCGTAGGGATATTCGTTACATCTTCTATAGTAAAACCTGACGTAAAAAATTCGTTTAGCAAGGTAGCCATTTCCTTGTTTTCAGAGACTAGATCTCCATTTCCATTTTTTAATGGACCTAAGACACTTTTTACTGGATTTCTATTATTGACGTATTGAAAGAATCGCTTGGGGTTTTCTTTACCGTCACTAGCTATGGAGATTTCAAATTCGCGGTTTGACTTTTTTATTACACTTTTAGCTTCACGCCTTAGAGATATGTAGTTGTTTCGTAACAACAGATTATCTTTATCGCACTTCTATAGCCTATAAGCCCTCTCTCTACTCTTTATAATATCTCCTACTCTAGAAGTAAACCACAAGGGCTTGTTGTTTACTTTCGCACGCTTAATTTTGTACGGTACACATTCCTCATTTATAGTCCTAAATACCGTTACGAACGATTCCCACATTAGTTTTGCGTTGGAGTTCCCCATTACGTTTTCCCAATTGACGTGTGAAAATTTATTTCGAAATTTACTAAAGTCTGCGTGCTGGAAGCTACGAATTTTAGTCGAGTTAGTTGGTTTCGAGTGACTTACTGAGAGGACAAACTCTACCATATTGTGATCGCTATTGCTCAACGGTTCTATTACTTGAAGATCAGTAATTAGCCTATCATCCGTAGTTATTACTAAATCTAAAATACTGTCCAACCTCGTAGGTTCCCCAACCTTTTGAATAAGAAAGCTATCCTCGAGAAAATTAACTAAACGATTACCTTCCGCGTCTCCCTGCATTGTATCGTAATTCACATTGGCGCAATTAAAGTCACCCATAACTAAAGCCTGCTCACTACCGATTATTCTCTTTAGTTCACGATATAACGCTTCGTCCGTAGCAGCTGTTTGATTAGGGGGCCTATATATAACCGCAACAAGAAGTTTGAAATCGTTGAATTTAAGTTCTGCTATAGTCGAATCTATCGGTTCTGGAATTGAGTGCTTTACTTCTATAACGTTCGCATATTATCTTTGATATACAACATAACACCGCCTCCTCGCCTACCTATTCTGTTTTTAACAAAAAGTCTATAACCTTTAATTTGATACTCCCCTACAAAGTCACGTGTTTCAGTGCTAAGCCACGATTCATTTATCGCAATTAAATCATAGTCTTTACAAGCAATTAAAAAAAAAATTCGTTTATTTTATTTCGTAGGCTACGAGCATTTAAGGATAGAACCTTCAAATTGTTTGTAATTGCGACACCTTCGCGAGCGGGGGAAATTTGTGGAATTTACGCTGGGACCGTTCGGCTTACGGCAGCCTGAAAAGAAGAGACAGTATTATGAATAGTCTTCCTAAACGCGCAGCTCCAACTTCATTAAGATGAAGTCCATCTTCGAGGAACAAGTCCCTCCTGCCGTAGAAACTGTTCCAAAATTAGCAAAATGCACTCCTTCCTGTTGGCAAAGAGACTTTAGGTTATTGTTAATATAGGTCGCCTTGCTGTAGAAATCGCTTCGTTGGATAATTCGAGGAAGTATACCTGTTAAAACAATCTTATTAGTTTTCTCCTTTAATCGCTCTAATAAGTCCCTGTACCCAGAGATGGGCAAGATCACCAACTTTGGTGATCTTGAAGATCAAGATCAGATCACCAGAAAAATGTGATCTTGAAGATCAAGATCAGATCACCAGAAAAATGTGATCTTGAAGATCAAGATCAGATCACCAGAAAAATGTGATCTTGAAGATCCAGATCAAGATCGTGATCTTGAAGATCACTTTTCAAGATCACTTTTTAAGATCACTTTTATATGAATTGAAAAAAGTTGTACTCTTGTAGAGTAAACAAAAACAAATTATTTTGTTAATCACTCCTGAAAAGTATCACTCCTAATACTCCCCTGAGGGCTGAGGCAATACAAGCATCGCATCCTACCCATGTCACCTGATCTAAACCACGGGGATTGACGATTCCCCTTTCAGTTTTTCAGGTGGTAAACTTAAACTTAGTATTATCATAACTTATCAGCAAAGAAAAAACTATTAAATGACCTACATATAGTTTTTAGTTCTATTTTTCTCAATTCTCATTTCACCAGGTCCATAACCCATATCAATGAATGGTCAGCATATATAAGTAAACATTTTTTACATAGAATTTAATTTTACAGTTTTACTGCAGTACGCAATTACTGACAATATAAGGGTAAAAACCGCAAGTTAAGAGTGTTAATTTAATGTTCAACCGCTGTAAACATTTGCTTTCAGCAAAACCAATTGTTCAAAGTTACCATCCGAGAGACGACTTCGTTTGGGGCTATGACCATGCCAGCAAACGAAAACAACCGTTCCACTGGTGCAGAGGAAGGTAGCGTGGTGTTATACCTCTTGAAGATCTTCTTTATAGCAGGATACCTATCTAAAGAGTCGAGTGCCTTACTGGTGTCCTGCAAATAATTGAGGACTTCCAAGTCTTCCTTGTTGTTAGGAGCAGAGAATGAGCCGTCCATAGTTCTGAAGAAATCGTCTTCAGATGATGAGTCTGAGTTCACCGAACTATTACCACTGCTGTCAGAATTACAATTTCTTACAGCCATTTGCAGCTTGTCTTTTACTTGAGACTTGATTGCTTCATGATCGCCGAAATTAGGCCCTTGCAACAATGATATCCATCTAAGTTTGAAATACGGATGAGATACTGAGGCCAAAACGGCATCAGTTACCTCGGGGCTCAACGACAAAAAATGACCAAATCTGGCATTGAAGCCAGAGACGACTGCTGCCAGTAATGGCATGCAGTGTCTCAAGCGCAGGTCGTTTGGTTGGATAGGCTCCAATCTTGCGAGGGCATCTTGAGTCACTAGGACTGTTGGAAGAAGACAACCGTAGTAGCATTCTTTCTCTGCCTGTAATTGTTGAGGGCTGCTGCAATTGGTTTTAGAACAGACAAATATTCTGAAATAAATTCCAATTCATTGTCTTTGAGGATGGGTAGATTCAGTTCTTCAAGAGCTACATTCACGTCGTTCTTATGTTTATATATTTGGCTTAATGAGTCGTACATTGAGTTCCATCGGGTGACGCATGGGTACCTAATTGGACGCCAGTTATTTCCTGTATTTTTTCTGCTGACTTGGGTTTACCAGCAGCATTCCACAGCGCCGAACATTTTCCCATTGCAGAATGCTTTATCTTCTTTAGTCCAGGTGAATTCAGTCCTTTATCTGCATCAGTTGTTGCTACCAAGTTCAATGTGTGGGAGGCACATCGAATATGGGATGATAGTTTCACTGACTCCTCTCCATGCTCTCCTGAATGTTCAGGAAAGTTGCTGATGATAACCTCTTCATCTGAATCTTTTTCATCATCATCTTCATCTGCATCATCTTCATCAATGTCGTCAGTACGATTCTGAACACGAACACCGAACTCTTTAAAGCATTTCACCATGTTCGATGCATTGTCGGTGACTGTAGATACAACTTTTCTATAAGATAAACCATGCTCCGAGTTGATCCTGTCCAATATTCTAGCAATTTTATCAAACTATGTGTTCCACGAAATCTTCGGCATGCCAGTGCAGCTGATCCTCGCGACAAGTCATCATTGATCTGTAATGTAAGAATTAAAATCAATGTTTGTATGAACATTTTTTAAGCTTAATTTAATAATATTGGTTAGACACGCACCAGCTAAACTGCGCCACCAAACATTGAAGAGAAGAACTGTGATATAAAGGAGGCAATTCAGCGATGAGTCGCCTACCATACCACCACATCAGTGACCATCCCATAAGAGCAAAATGTGGAAGAGTCCATATTCACAGCCTGTGAATATGGACTCTTCCACATTTTGCTGTGAATCAGACACAATGACAAATGACACAATCAGTGAATTAGTGTGAAATTACTGTGAATCACAGCAAAATGAAGACTCACCAAATTAATGAATGAGGAACACATGTCGAATAATTGAAAAGATTATACTATAAGTCTATCAGACAATCAGTCTATCACCAATGGTCAATTTATCAATTATATAAAAATAATACACTAAATCAATAGCATACCCAATGCGCAGTGACTCCCATGAAACTGCGGTGATTAGTTGACCATATGTCGCATGTAACACAACATGGTCAACTGCTGCCAGTTTTGCTTGTATGTCTTCCTTCATTGTACTGGTTGTTGTTGCAAGAGATCTAGCCAGGGTGCGTCTAGATGGCACCTGAACAGCCGGGTTGACGTCTGAAAAAAATATTTAAAAATTAAAACAAATACAATAGATTAGCTATGGAAAAAATATCAAAATATTTAGCTAGGCTAGCGATAGTCTAATGTTCATACAAATAATATGATTCATTTTTAATCAGATATTAGCTATGGAAAAATAGCAAAATATTTGAGTTATACTAACATGAAAGAAGATCCTTAAATTCATGTAGTTCAACTAGGCTCAATGGTAGGAGCCCATTAGCCACAAGCGAGAGAATCTTCTTTTCAAGGATATCCTTGCATATTGGTGGTCCTGGTTTTTGCTTGGAAATGTGGAACATGCTTAGTGTTGACTGCTTGGCAATTTTGGCAGGGCCAGCATTGCTGCCGCTGGCATCTTCTTTCTTTAGCTGGACGCTTGCGAGATTTCTTCTCCGATTCATATTCACCCAAAAGATCCGAATGTAGTTTCTGCACAAGAAAATAAATTATTATCATGCGGAGAGACTTCTTGAACACCCTGTATAATATTTATCAGAGTATCAAACTTCTAGTTGAAATTAATACTTAACAAGATTCTGAAATTTTGTTATCTTTAACTAAAATTATTTTCACCATGATCAGTGCATTTTTATCCTATGTTAAATTGAAAGCCGAATTTCGTCCTTCAGTAACTAAATAGGAGAAATTACAGACATGGATCAGACAGAGAGAAAGACAGATACACCTGGCGTTTTATTATAGTTGGATATCGGCAGTTTTTAATGTAGTTACTAGTCCATAATCTATTAATATCTGAAGTGCACAATATATTCAAATGGACGTCTATGTAAATGTAGCATTAGTCTTGTATGGCACCAGTCACTTAAAATATGACTTGAACCATTATGTTAATGTTGCTACTTACTACTTAGTTACTAAGTAGTAAGTAGTACTAACCCTGAGGTGTCTCAGAAGATTGCTTGTTGAGTCGAGGCCAGCAGACAGAATTGTAGTTTTCTTTGTACATGCCTACAAATAACTTTGATACTGTTTCCAGTTTTTTCGACAATTGAAAATATTTTCCGTTCAATAGCACAGATTGATCCTTATTACCAACATTGTTATCTAAATATATTGAATACTGTTCTGGTGACAACCTAGAATATTTGGTTCCCTTGGGAGCCTGTTGAAGTTGTAAAATTGCACTCATTATTAAAAAATTCAATCTGTAAATAAATATGTTTAGAATTAATTTATTATGAATACGGACCTATATGCTATATTTTATGCCTATATATAATAATATATTAATAGAACACTTTTAAACATAATTGCACAGTAAATTACACTTTTTACGAGCCTAAATTCCACAGCAACTACACCTTCCATGAGCCACGCATGACGCAAGTCACCCAAAACAGAAAACATAAACAGTCGGTGTTGAACAAAGTTGCCACCAGATGTCGCTTGGACAAAAAACAAATGACATTCGCATAGCGGCATATTTAAGAATCTGAAATTAAAAGTGATCTTGAAGTCTAAAGTGATCTTCAAGATCAAGATCACAAGAAATAAAGTGATCTTAGATCAAGATCAAGATCACCATAATAAAAGTGATGATCAAGATCAGATCACGATCTTGATCTTGAAGATCACGATCTGATCTTGAAGATCAAGATCGAGCCCATCTCTGCCTGTACCTAGCCAGCAGTTCTTCCGATCTAGAATTTAAAACGTTATTAGTGCCGACATGAATAACATACGTTGTGTCCTCGGCGGTACTGTCTGTAAAATGGTCAACATTATTAGTTATATCCTCCACCCTTGCACCAGGGTAGCAGTAACGGCGCCTACGACGAGGGTTTCTCCAACAGAATTCCTCGAGCTGCCCTCGAACAATGGAATCACCAACGAGTCGTATTTCCGGTTCATCAGTATCTTCGAACCCTAAAACAGAAAACTTATTGCTTTTTATTACTGGTAGACAAGGCTTTGCTTTTCTCAATGGGGCTCCATTTCGCACTCGAACGAAGGGTTGGGAACTAGGGGAAGAGATAGGGCTATTAGTACTATTTATATTATTAATAGAAACTGAGGCAGGAGGGGTCGTAACTGGAGTCTCAAGGGATTCTAATTTTGCCGTCAGGAGCATCACGCTTTCTTCAAGTCTCACCCTGGCCTGCCTCTCACGGTCTAATTCGTTCCTCAGCACTTCCATGCTTGAGCACCACCTGCAAACTAACTGATCATTATTATTAGCCATTGTAAACGCGTAAGCAGCAAATTTCCCTTCACAGCGACTGCAAGTACTTGACGGGGGTGCCATGCTTTTAATTAGTTAAACAACAAAAAAAAAAAGAAAAACAAAAAACGAGCGTTTGGAAATTAATAAATTACAACGTAGGTCCACCGCGTTCTTGAAACGCAGAAACAGGATCTTGTAACACAAATTTATTACTAAATTAATATAGAATTAAGCTACCGACGAAAGAAATGTTAAAGAAAAAGTATTAAATGGAACTTATCTAGTCGTTGTTTACTGACTTAATCCTTTTTTCCCACGGTAGGTGACCCTTTTGGAGGTCAGGTAGTGTGTGAAGGAAATCTGAACCTTAAAAACCACGTTTCTGATAGATTTGAAAAACAACAAAAACAAACCAAGGGAATTTCAACCTTATGACTGCACGTTTTACGATTGATTTGAAAACCAAACAAGGCAAGCCACGTTCTGTAGCCTTGGTTTGATCCAATAATATAGTACTGAATAACGTCAATAAATGAAATATATTCGTTAATGAATGATTAGTAGCATATATATATATATATATATATATATATATATATATATATCAACTGCAAAGAACACGCAGTATAAATAACGTAAAGAACGACGCTTGTATAGGAGATATTCCGCGGAATATCTCCTATACAAGCGTCGTTCTTTACGTTATTTATACTGCGTGTTTTTGCAGTTGAATGTATATAATGTTACGGCATGCGGGAGGTGCCCCCTTGGGGCATTGGTTTCTGCGAGTATGTAGAAGAATTACGGCATTTGGAAGAGTGAGGCCCATGGTGTAATGGTATCGCATCTGACCGGCAATCGGAAGATCCCGGGTTCGATTCCCGGGTGGTTACCTCATTTTTTCATTTGTTTCGTTCTCTCTCTCTCGTCTTGCGCGGAATATCTCCTATACAAGCGTCGTTCTTTACGTTATATATATATATATATATATATATATATATATATATATTATATATATAACAATCCCTTAAATGTGTGAACAAAAATGCATTGGAGATTATCTTTACGATCTTTATGTTTAGTTACGAAATCGACTGATGTAGAATACTCAAAGCAGTTTCCGCCGAGATTGCTTAGCAGCGAAGGAGTCAACAAGATCTATATAGCTAAGTGCTCTCGTGAGTTCCGATTCAATACTAAGGATAGCTAAAGAGTTTCTGATTTTCAGACATCACTGACCGTAGGTAGTTCTTTAGTCGTCGCAGTACAGAAAAAGATCTTTCTGCAGAACAGTTGGAATTTGGCGTACATAGGAAGATCCTGAGCACAATATCAACATATGGGTAAACTTCCTTTAATCCTTTTGCTTGGATCAGCTCGCTCATCTCAAGAATGCTCATAGGAGTTTTCTCCAAATTCAGAAGAAACCCACGGAAATGAAGACACTCATTAACAAATGCTTCCGCCAAGTCATCCTTGTAAAATTCCCAAAGCTTATAGCATTGGCAGTTATATCTTTCGGATTCAAGGTGGTGACTTTTGTGAAAAATGCAAACCACGCATGGAGGTTTTCATACACATCTTTGCGACGGTTTAATTCCGACAATAATCTGTCACGTATAAGTATTAATGAAGGAGTTCCTCCGTCCATCTAATTCTACCTCGCCTTCGCGAGTTTCGTTGACTCGAACTTTTCTTCTTTTTTCTTTTCATTGTAACTTCATATTTGCGGATAGATGATTTCTTAATTGCTGCTTCTTCATATAAGTCGAAGTTGTCTCTTGCATCTTTTACAAAGTATGTCAATGATGCATATAGTTCTGGTACGACACCAAGATCAATGTTAACTGCTTGGAGCTGTTTACTAGGAGCATTGAAACTTTCCAGAATGTCACCCCACATTCAATAGCGGACTGGCCATCTGGAGCACCGGGAGAATTCCAGGTGGGCCGGTCGATCTGTGGGCCAGTGAGGGTAACACGAAAAATATAGACAAAAAAAAGAAAAAGTAAATGATCACCCATCTCTCGATTTCTCCGTCTGCGCAGCCGCCGCAGCCCATTCCCCCCATTGATGTAAACAAATAATAAGTTGGCAAAAAGAATTATCCGAATGGCATTTATACGTGTTATATTCCTGCGTAATACTAGGATAATTTTGACCTGCATCTAGGATAATTTTTTTTCTGGACTTGCAGACGAGTGGCATGGACATTCTCTTTGCCCATAGAATGGTTGTTGGAACACAAGATAGTCTCAATGAGATGGCAAGAGATTTCGACTCCATCAAGCAAGCTGCAGACACATTTGTTCAGTGGGCGAACGACAAACTGCAGGAGCAGGAAGAGGAGACAGAGCTGGAAGTGGAGGCCAACCTGCCACAAGAAAAGGCCAAGAAAAAAGAAAATCATGCCTGGTGAGATGGCTCATGATGAGACGTTGACAGATGCAGAGAGGGCCTACAAAGTTGAAGTCCACAATCAAATAATGGACACAGTCACTGAGAGCCTCCATCGCCGTTTCCTCACCCATGGCACTCTTTATGCCGACTTTGCCCTTCTATACCCCAGAAACTTTCGACATGTAAGGGCCGGTGCCAGTGGTTTACTCCAGTCAGCCCTTCAAGAGCTCAGCAAATGCTTGCTGAAGTTTGACAGCAGGGCAACAGTTGAGAACTTGCAGTGTGAGCTGAAGAGTCTGGCTGCATAGTGTGAGAGGCTGAAAACATCAGCACTGGAGGGATACACCATCAGAATAGTCGGTGAGACACCTGAGGACGGACCTGAGGCTGATGGAAAGGAAGACGAAGTGGAGATGAGGAATAAAAGGTGTTCCCCTTGTAAAGACTGTGCAGTATGTTGTTACCAGATAATCCGGAGGTACAACTTGTTGACAGATGCTTACCAGCCAGAGCTGGGCATTTGCGGCATATTGCGGTACTGCGGTACTGCTGCACTACCAAACCGGTACCAAACCGGTACGCTGAAATTTGAATGCGGTAGCGGTACTGCGGTACTTTCAGCGATCCTTTGCGGTACTGCGTTATGGGGGCCCGGGGTGGTAGTGCGGTGGTACCGCAAGTACCGCAGTACCGCAAAATATGCCGCAAATGCCCAGCTCTGCTTACCACATCATAGGCCTTGGATACAAGTTCCTGCTCACCGTGTCAATCACCCAGGTGGCCTGTGAGAGAAGTTTCTCAACCCTGAAGTACATCAAAAGTAGACTCAGGAGCACTCTCTTCCAGGAGCACCTAAAGGCGTTTAGGCTGATGGCAACTGAGAATGACATCGTAATGGCCCTGGGTACAGATGTGATGATAGACAGCGTTGCAGAGAGGAGTGAGATGCTGAGAAAACTGCTGACACATTAGAGTAATACATATTTTCCTCTTTGGTAGATAGGCTTTTTGCTTTCCGTGTAATTAATGACATAGTGTATGACTATGTCAATTTCTGGCGTCTCTATTTTCTGTTTTACTGTGTTGTCTATAATAGCGACTCTACTATATTAACAGTGTGTGTGTGTGTGTGTGTGTGTGTGTCAATATAATAAAAATAAATGTCCAATAATTGAGTTTGGGTAGCGGTATTTTCACTATTTTGTGGCCCTGAGGGTGGTTGCGGTGTTGGGGAGGGGCAGTCTTTATTGAGACTCCTACACGCTTCTTCATGGGTTGACCATCGAGTGTCTGATAAGCTCTTTAGAGTTACATTTTCAGATTTGGTTAAATGATTTTGTAGTATTTCCCAACGGTGAGTGGAGGCAGTGAAGAACACGTAAAGATTTTGGAGAAGTGCGAAAAAATCAATGGCTTCCTTACAGCAACTTGCTGCACACTGTCCAATCAAATTTAATGAGTGTACAGAGCAGGGTACGTAAACTGCTACTGGGGACGCTTCTTTTATTCTGGCATGCAAGCCAGAGTCAGTCCCTGACATGTTGGGAGCGTTATCATACGACTGTCCTCTGCAGTTTGCAATGTCGAGATCATGCGTTTTTAATATGTTGGAAACTGAGTTGAAAAGCTGCTCTGATTTGTGGCCTTCGCTGGGAAAGAATGCCAAAACTCGCTCTACGGGATGCCCATCTTCTTTTGCGTATCTCAGAATCATGGCCGTAACTACCTATGAGGTCACCGAGGTCCGGACCTCGGTAATTATTTCCTAAAAAAAAAAAAGACTGAACCGTTCTCCGTGTATGAAACGCATATTACCGCTTTTCTTTTGAAAAGAGGGAGCGTCGAGCGTTTTGTGTTTTGTGTTTAGTGTATAGCTTGGGCTGTGTTTGTAGATGTCATTTTGGTCTGAATTTTGCTCGTCCCGCCGCGCTCGAAAAAAATCTGGACCTCACTAATTTCTAAACCCTAGTTACGGCCCTGCTCAGAATAACTGCAAGTTCATCGACATGTGATATGTCTGGGGTGGAGTCCACAATAATGGCATAGTACTTCGCACATTTCACTTCCTCAGTTATTTGTTTGGTAACTTTGTCAGCCATTAGTTTGATGAATTGCTCAAATGTAAACGAAGACAATTATGTGGCATGACCTTTTCCTGGATTTTTGTATTTTGCAATATGTTCCGTCAGAAAAGGGTCAAATTCAGCAATAAGTTCCAAAGCCATTATAAAGTTTCCACTGTGGACAAAACCAAATTTCTCAATGTGGCCCCTAAAAGGTAAACCATGAGATGCCAGTGACCGGACCACTCCAACAACTCGTTGTAAAACATTCCTCCAATACTTCTTCTCCCCATCAATTTGATAGAAAAGTTGTCTGTCAATTCTTCCGAGAGTTGAACTTCTCATTTTCATAGCTAACACACATGACTTATGTTCAGAGGAATTTTCATGGCTTGTTAATGCTTCACTGCCATGTTTCCAGTCATCAAATCCTTCCTTACCAATTTTAGTAGTTCCACCAAATAAGTGACATGGAACGCAGAAAATTGAGCCTGTGCTCTCCGAATACATTAAATATGTTCTCTTCACCTTCTCTCTGTTGACAAGCTGTTTCAAATAAGGTTTTACAAAAATATCTGAATCGTTCACCAAAATCTCTCTTTGATTGAGAAAAGTTCATGTTTTCTAGGTCCTGATTTATGCCATGCTCTGACACATAATGATGTGTAGCATCATTAACTTCACATAATGCTGGGTCTTGTCCAATGGAAGTATTGCTGGAGGTAGTTGTGATGCTACATAGTACATACATCACAAGACTTAGTATAGGGTAGGCAGGATTCTTGAACTTCTCTACAAGATAATGTAAAATTACTAGGACCTTCATTAACATTTTGATCTTCTTGGAAATTCCTAATCTCGGTACATTCTAATTCTTTTAAAAGAACATTCAGATTTGTTTCAACGTTTTTGCTCTTTATATCAGAGTTCTTGAAGAAAGTATCAATTTTCGCAGGTTTGTCAATGACATCTCGTTGTTTTTCAACTTTCTACAGAGCTCTCTTATACTCCGAGCCGTTTAGTCTTTTTCTCCCATCATTCATCTGAAAAAACAAATACATCTGAAATTAATTAAAAATATAAATAATGTATTTTAAAATATATTATTAAAATTAATAAAATATATTATAATTATATATTTAAAAAAAATAGATCAGCCAGGCTGAGTAGGTCTTTAACAGCTAACTACATATAGGCAGTTAACCCGTTAACGTCGAACGTTTTTGTAGGGTTAAATCTAAATGCATGTATTTAAAACGGTACGTATTCGACCCAGTCTGCGTTAGAGGGTTAAGGTATCATCAAAAACTCAAAATTGTCTTAAAAACTGCCTTCTTCTTACCTTGTATAAATACCATTACTGTGTAAACTGAGATAAACACAATCTTGTCTTTAAATTTTAAATGTTGTCTAGTTTCAAAGTTCAAAGTTGCAAAATAGAAAAATATAAATTCACTTTTATGGAGAAAACCTTAAACAAAATAATTGGCCAATTTTTGTCTTGATACTCTGTAAAATGTAAACAATAAATCTGAAATAAAATAAGAATAATTAGCTTTAAAATAAAGATATTATTAAAATTAATAAAATATATTAAGGCCAAGGACCAACTTTGAAATCGACTTCGTTCAAACGTAATGAGGTTTTTTTTTAAGTGGTACTAACTTTTCTCCGTTTTTTTTATCTAAAAAAATACCAGAAATTTTGGATTTTTTCCCTACCTAAAAAGTGCTTTCTTGTTACCTTTCTTGTTACGACTTTTCCTCCAGAATTTTACTGCCCTCAAAATTTTGCCGCCCCCTAAAATTTGCCACCCTGGGCCATGGCCCATTTGGCCCATATGTAAATACGCGCCTGGACCCAAGGGTCCGGAAATATCCCAACGAAAAACCGGGTGGATGAGGGAGAGGACGAAATAACAAGTAACAGCATAATAACGAACAACAATTTAATAACGAATAACAATACAAACAATATAATACAGAAGGAAGACATAGATGAAAGAAAAGAAATAAGTAAAAGTTGCGAGGTAGTCAAACTGTCCAACGAGCGTAATGATGAAAAGATAATAACTAAACACGTAGAAAATAAACAGCCAAAGAAAATTAATGAAAATACCAAAATTAAGAACATTGAAGATAATAAGAAAAGAAGTAGAAGCGTAGAAAATATCGTATGTAAATACTACGCGAAAGGTAACTGCAGATATCGGGATGGGCAATGCATATATGCACATCCCACATTATTCAACACGCATTACACAAGTGGATACTGCAAATTTGATAAAAA
This sequence comes from Bathynomus jamesi, assembly GCA_023014485.1. Taxonomy (NCBI): domain Eukaryota; kingdom Metazoa; phylum Arthropoda; class Malacostraca; order Isopoda; family Cirolanidae; genus Bathynomus; species Bathynomus jamesi. The sequence goes on along the minus strand of JAJOZX010004523.1, from coordinate 363,689 downwards.
ATACAAGTTCCACCATCATGCGGTCTGCAACACCTATGCAAGATATGGGAGTTGCAAATACGGAAAAAAAATGCCATTACCACAACCCTCAAAGGAACGCAACGGGTGAACAGGAAAAACGAACATCAAAGAAGAGCCGGACAGAAGGCACACACAAATTCTCGGAGGACCACAAGGCAATGAAACCGGCACCCCCATTGGAAAATGAATAGGAACCACCTGAGTAGTATGGGCGTAAAAAGGGAGAGTGCAGGAATGTTGCAATGATATAATGATCAATGTTGCAAGATGTCGCAAAATGGGGTTTGCAACAAGGGGTGGGTATGCAATGAAGAGGATGGGTATGCAACAACTCAATGTTGCAAAGGGGGTAGGGTAATGCAAGAACTCAATGTTGCCAGGTGGGAGAGGGGAGGGAGCTTCGGGGGGAGAAGGGAGGATGACTTCCCCCAAAGGGGTAGCCTTAACCTAAGAGAGTAAGAGAAAGGAGAGACGGAGGAGGCCTTTGGGGGAGAAGGTGGGATGTCCTCACCCACCGAAAGGGAAACCTAACCTAAGTCTTAACCTAAGAAGGAAGTTGAAAGTTCTTTATCCCACCGGAGTCCGCAGCATTATGAGCGTCCAGGGGCCAAGCAGGTGTTATATAGAGGATGGTGAGTTGCCAGATATCACTTATTTATATATGGAGGGGGTTACCAGATACCACCATTTATTTTAATTGTTCAGGTATACCTTATTAGGATGAGTTGCTAGATACCACCATTTATTTTATTTACACGAGTTGCCAAAGAGTGTTTTTATTTATATGAAGGGATTACCAGATACCAGCATTTATTTTAATTATGTTGAGATGTATCTTATTAGGTTGAGTTGGCAGATACCACCATTTATCTTAATTCACACGAGTTGCCAAATAATGTTTTTATTTATTAAAAGCAAGAACGACTTTCTCCTTAAAGTTGTTCAGAAAGTGAACTAATTATTTAAACGAAACCCAATATTAACAATAAAAGAAATACATTTACACCGAAATAAATAAAACACCATTACATCATTGCTTATTCAGACGAAATATTGGAAATATGTAGGAAATAAATATACGCTCCTTTATATACGAAACGTATAATCGTCAAAATAATAGTTCAGGCGAATATACACACACATTTGTATTAAATAATGACGACTTTCTCAAAATTGTTCAGTAAAAGAATTATTTAAACGTCGTACTGTCTATATACGTTCAGAAAAATAAGAATGCACACCTTATACAGTATATATATATATTATAATTATATATATATATATATATATATATAAGAAAAACAAACACCAAAAGAAATAATTATTTAAACGTCGTTCTGTCTATTTACTTTTTCTTTGAAAGCTTCTCGGGACAAAAATTCTGAGCAGGTGAGCCCTCGAGGTGACCGCAAAGGCTGACCGCAAACTGGACACATTAGAATGTGGTAGGCAAACTTTCAAAGAAGCACTCGCTTCCGTCTCTTCTCTCTCCATGCGATTGTCTTCCTTGTATATAAATATTTTTATATTTTATTAACTTCGTTGTTTATGTCTTATTTTTCTTTACGTGTAATTTGCATGGTATCATGTTCATAGTTATTGTCTGTTATTGAAATAACACACACACACACACACACACACAGAAAGAAAGTTGTTTATTCTATATGGATATAATATTCATAGCATTAATTTTCAGAACAATGTCATCGCCCGGACTCTCAAACAGCACCCCAGCGTCTAATCCACTAGGATACCTAGGGCGCCCATTTATCTACCAACCCAAGCAGACATTCATTTTCATGAGTTATTTAATCACACATCTACGCGAGAATTGGCAAGGAGAAAGTCAAACCAAATACATTAATCAAAGTTGAGGGTCAAATAGTATGACCGCAAACACACATTTTGCAAATATTTGAAACCATCGTGGCAGAGACTGTAAAAGGCAATTAACACACACACACACATATATATATATATATATATATATATATATATATATATATATATATACAAGGCAGGAATCTTGGGAAAGCTGAGAATAGTATGACCGCAAAACATAATAATGCACAAAAAACATTGTAGAGATCATCTAGATTTCTTATTTTCTAATGATCTTTGTGTCATCGGATGTTACTGTGCTGTTTCTGGTAATGTCAAGATTATGAAGAGTAATGGCGCTAATTTTGTTTCCTGTGATACTGAGCTGAGCGGCTCTGATGAAGATATTCCTATAACGACATGCATCCGCTCAAGTTGTCCAGCTCTCTATCCGAACTGGGAAAATTGACGATCAAATAGTATGACCGCAAAAACTAATGTAAAATATTGTTCTGATAGAGATGTTTGATAAATGTTGCGAGGGATATTGCATAAAGGGGTAGGTTCTAAAATGGGAAAACCGAGAAAAGTATGGGCGCACATGCAAATATTGCGTGGTACAGATTTGTGAGTGCCAATACACAATGTCAGCATTAAATCTACGGAAAGAAGATAAAGAAACCATTGGTCGACCAATCAGGACGTCCAAAGCGTGGGCCCGTTATATCGGTGTTACGAATGACCAGAACTGCACAGCATACTCCAGGGAACCAGGGGATTGTACAGAGAGAGCACAATCTCCTTGTTTCCGCCTCCTAATATAACCTGATCTCTTTCTCTGTTTGTGGTATTTACTTTACCTATAAGTTCTGTGGCGCGTACAACAGGCTACCTTCAGAAGAGAAGTTCCTCTGCGTTTCAGTTCAAGAAAATGGATAGGCCGAACCTTGCACACTATTTGCGGTATAGGATTTTTTTTCCATGGAACCGTAACCAATGATACATCCTCGGTATAGGATGCATTACTTATTGAGGTACTTCTTGTCCCTGTAACTCCCTATCTTTCATGTACACTTTTCATATTGTGTCCGGCAACTAATACAGAAACTCTTTCCAAACTTGTTGTGAAAGAAACTTTATGCAAGTGTAATGAAAAAAGAACAGCTTCAGAGTTCATTCACACCATGCGTACACTTATCTCGTGTACACAGTTAGTGGAAAATAAAACGCACCAATGAGACTCTAGACTCATTTAAAATAACCTAAAGCAAGCATATATCATCCCTCAATTTCGTACAATTTTTTCTACAACGCATTCTTTCATCTCTCCTTGGACTATCTCGTGATGGGAGGCCGTTCTCTGCGCCCAGATGATGTAGTGACCCGTGGTACGGGTGCCACGTGAAACTGTAGATCCCCATCGTCAAATGACCTTAGATATTGCGAAGGGAATTACAGTCCACATCAATCAATCGACAGAATGCACTGATGACGCAACGTCGTATACATCCGGTTACAACAACCAAATATGAATTATATGACAGCCAACCCTAATGGCTACTTTGATTACGACATAACTGGATTGAAGTTTGTAACCCAACCACGGTTACTGAATTAACTTTTGGATTAACCTTTTGGACTAGTTGTGAAAATTATTTTTTTATGTATGTACTTATGTATGTGCAGCAGTTATACGAGTACATTTTATGCATAAGAGACAGATTTGTGGCTGAAGATATGCTAATAATAATTTTTAACTAAACGTAACTATCGTACACAATACGTTATTTCTGTGACCCTTCTAATCCATTTTCTGTTCTTATATATAAATGATTTGTCATAAATAAATTTATACAAATAAATTATATTAACAGTGATGGTATGCATTGTATAAATTATACCATTGTTGCGAGTTATCATTTAAACTAAACATGCTTCTAAAATCGACATCGTTGAACCCGTGTAAGAACTTGAAAACCTCGATGAGTTGACCGCGCATCCTCCGCGTTTCCGGCGAAAACAATAGGATGCCCATTTATCTACCAACCAACCGGACATTTTCGTGCATTTTCACGAACTAAATACATTTTATTCACACTCCGGCACACTATTTGCGAGAAACATGTGCCCATATTTTACCTGTTCGCCTAGCAAACGATACTCGTCTCTAAATTCTATTAAATATTCACGCAGACTTTTAGCCACAATCTCACTACAAACTTCGTCATGATATATATTAATGTAGTGGTAAAAATACTTAAGATTCTCCATGATGACAAGATTTACATTCTCAGTCGCAGGGTACGAGTACTCGGTATGATGCAACCTGACATAATTTCGCTTGTCGCACCACTCATCAACACGACTCACTAACCATATCCGTTGCTTCTCTTCTGCACGTGTTGTTTCTTCTACTTCACGGTATATGTAAGCTTTTATAAAGTTTAGTCCTACAATATAGTTCACTACTTCACTTGTACCACGAAATCCTGCAATGCTCTCGCCAGAATAGCCGTAGAGTATTTGTACCTCTTGTTCCTTCGCACAGTTCAATGTAGCCTTAAAAGCATCAAAGGATGGTAGAATAGGGGTCTTTCAGTGTTCACCACATCTTCACACTTTACCGAACATCACTTCATAAAACTCGAGTACGCAATATTAAAGGTAGCCATCACTATTTTTCGTCTACGTGAGATTTCTTCAAATACACATCTGAGATCCACGACTTGCAGCGTTCAATTGAGCACGCGGGGGTAGAGATATGCCCAGGTAGTAGCAGGAGTCACGTGACCGGCCATACAGGGGGGGTGGAGCTTAGGACAGAATTCAAATGAATGAATTTATTAATATCTTACCACCTGTTAATTTCTAGGAGAAAGAATAAGCACGAGATATCCCATTATAAAAGTTACGCTATGAATTCCTGGAGTACTGGGGCATAATAGTAGCCCGGGTAGAGTTTAAGGGTTAAACTTACAAAAAACTCATAATAATTTTGATACTACGATTTCAAGGTTTTACGCACTTCTCTGTTCATAGTTAAACATAGGCGTAAGTTTTCTTCAAAACTGATATTAAGTCAGTTTAAAACTTAAGCTTACATAATGTTTAGTTAACTTTAAAATTGCTTTTTGTTATGAATTGAAACCAATTACTTATTTGAGGTTTGATAGTTCTTCCTCTTTCGAGCTCTGGTATCTGAAAGCTCTTCACTCTGTGGTCCTTAAGGTTTTCAGTCCTATTTATTAATGTTGTCTTTGAAGGATAGGACGTAGAAATGAATTCTTACTGTGATAACTTTATTCTCAAATGAAAGGAGTTAAGTTTCTTTAGAGGAGTATTGAGCTGGTGAAGGAGAGAGTAGGTCTTCTCTTACAAATCCCACTTTTATAGTATTCAATTCTTGAATGAAATCCTATCACTGCTAAATTTTACATACAAGTTGTATGTCAGTTAGGCATTTGAACGAAACGTTTTTTAACACTGAATTCGATGTGTAACATCAGCGTAACTTCTCCAGATTCATATATATATATATATATATATATATATATATATATATATATATATATATATATATATATATATATATATAATATGCTAATAGCTCTGGCTGATGAATTTATGTTAACACAAGAAATAACAGAAAACAAGGAAAAACAACTGCATAGATTTGGTGATCACAAACAACAGCAACCTAATAGATAATGTAAAGATATCCCCAACTATAATATCGGATTAAAACATTATTGAAATAACATCCAATATAAAAGCAAGAAGAAAGGAAAGAACACGAACAACAGAAAGAAGTAAATTCGAAATTTTTAATTTTCACACCAAATGTATAAACTGGAAAGATGTTGCATCCATTATGGAAGGAATAGATTGGAATTCCATCTTCGTGAGATCATTGTGGAAGGAACAAAGGTACAGGGATCGAATATCGTAGACATACCAATATTATCTTAAGGAAATGCCTAATTCTTAACGTAACTTAACTCAACCTAACCTAACTTACATTTCTTTAGGGTGAATTTCACACTTAAACACATGAAATGAATGAATGATGCAAACCCACAAGGAAAAAGAAGAAATGTTTCCAAGTCCTTTCGCGTACTCAGCAGTACACCTCGTTGGGGAATGGAGAAGGCGAGTAACGAAAATATTTACATATGTACAACGGAACAGAGAAATAAAGAGATTAGCACATGGTTAACAAGCATTGCTTAAAAGCGAAAGACATTTTAACAAGATATTGTTAATTTTATACATTCCATATTCTATTCCTACTACTACTAATGGGAAAAAACCTTGGTTTAACTTTACTTGTTCTAATGCTAGCAGCAACAGAAAGGAGTTTTTCAGAAATTGCCGTCGCCATCCATCTCCTGTCTCACATTTGTGCCCGGAATCGTGCAAAATGTTAATGAAAGGTTCGAGAGACAAAAGAGGTCATTGTTCCGGGAGAGAAAAAGAGTGACTGCAAAATTAAAAGTAACTGGAAAGATAACATCAGAAATATATTAGATGATAAACTGCAAAGTATCGATGACGTCATACAGGAACCAATTGAGAAGCATACAGAAAAAGAAGACGACGACGCTATAGAGTCAATAAAGGCTAACTCAAAGTACTCCTACAATTTCGCAAAAAGAAAGTCGAAAAACCATGCGACTATCGGACCTTCAAAAAACGAGAACCGTGATTTATCTGATGATCAAATAGAAGTATCTGAAATATTAAGTGCTCAGTGCGAATCATCTTTCAGTATCCCAAAAAGTGACAAATTGATATGCGATTGAAACGCGTTCTTTGAAGAAGAACTACAAGGGGAAAGTATAACGGACCTCGACTTCACGACGGATGATATTACACAAGCCATAGGGAAACTATAAACACATTCAGCGGCAGGACCGGATAAATAGAATGCTACACTGATCAAAAACTGCAAGAATGCAATCGCTGAACTCCTATATTGGATATGGAGACCAGTGGCGGCTCGTCGGTAGGCACTGCGGAACTGCAGTACCCCTAAATTTTTTATTTACAATTGAAATAAACAAGAACAATATAAGGATGAGCTCACTGAATAACTTTTTCAATAACTTTTGAAACTTTTATTCATTGCTCAATGCTCATCCTTTTATTTCAGTAATTATTTCAACCCATTCTTAGAGACAGCACCCCTAAAATTTTTAGTCACGAGCCGCCACTGATGGAGACGATCACTAGACACGAGAGAAATACCGGGCATCCTGAAGAGCGCGAACATAGTTCCAATATGTAAAGGAGGCGATCGATCTGAGGCCAAAAACTATAGGCCAGTGTCGCTTACATCTCATCTCACTAAAATATTTGAAAGAATAGTTAAACAGAAAATCTATGACTTTTTGGAAACTCGGGAAAAAAATTAAATAACCAACATGGGTTTCGGTCAGGCAGATCATGCCTATCACAACTAATGGAACACTACAACAGCATTACTGATGCACTGGAAAGTAATGAAAACTATGATGTAATATACACAGACTTTGCCAAAGCGTTCGACAAGTGTGACCATGGAATCATAATACATAAACTGAAATATATGGGAATAACAGGAAAAGTAGGGAAATGGATATATAATTTCCTTAGTGAGCGGCGGCAGGTCGTTACAGTACAAGGAGTATCTTCATCAGAATCAGAGGCACCACAAGGAACAGTATTAGCTCTACAACTATTCATAATCATGCTAACTGACACAGATGAGGACGTTACCAGAGACAGCACAGTAACATCCTTTGCCGATGACACAAAGATCAGTAGAAAAATAAGAAACCCAGAAGATATAGGATCTCTACAAAGTTACAAACCGACGTGAACAGAATCTACAACTTACAAGTGGACGGACGGAAGACAACAATATGAAGTTTAACACTCAGAAATTTCAGCTGTTACGGTACGGAAAAAGAGAAGACCTAAAATCCATGGAATATTATACCCCAAATGGACAGGAAATTCAGAGAAATTCCAGAGCAAAAGATTGAGTTTGTAATGACTGATAATGCGAAATTTGAAACACAAAATAAGATAGCAGTAAACAGAGCAAAGAGAATAACGGGGCAGATATTGAGGACCTTTAAACGAAGGGATAGGAATGTAATGATTCCTCTACTGAAAACCCTGCTCATACGCAAATTGGAATACTGCTCGGTCCTAATATCCCCACATAAAAAAGAAGACATTAGCCAGCTGGAAGGGATTCAGAGAAGCTTCACAGCGAAGGTCAAGGAGTGCAAAGAGCTAAATTACTGGGAAAGGTTACGCGAACTAGACCTATATTCGGTGGAAAGGAGGAGAGCGAGATACACTATTATTTACACTTGGAAAATACTGGAGAAACTAGTCCCAAATCTTACTCTGAACCCTGTAACTTCCCAAACAACGGTGGAAAGTAGAAAAGGTAAACTGTGTCGTGTTCCCAAATTAAAGGCGAGACAGGGAACATCCTTAACCCTGAAAGAAAATAGTTTTGTTGAGAGAGGACCAAAACTTTAATCAGCTGCCCAAAGACCTAAGAAACACGAAGGGAGTTGCAGTGGACATCTTCGAAAGATTAGACGCCTGGCTCAGAACAATCCCCGATGAGCCGGGTGTACCTGGCTGAGGTGGAGACCACAAGAAACCAACTCACTACTTCACTAGGCCAACTCGAGAGGAGAGGCGACAAGCTTGACCTTTGCCAAATGAGGAATCATCGCGCGGAACCTTTGTAAGGTGTATATATATATATATATATATATATATAATAGATAAGATTAAAAAAACCAGTTGTAGTTAAAGCAAGACTGAAGAACCTGATGTTATATATGTATCCACGGAGAGAATGTAGAGTTGAGTTATAAAATTACACATTTATTAAAGCTTAAAGTCATACATACATACATATGTGTATAAAATATTATATATATATATATATATATATATATATATATATATATATTTGAACTGCAAACACGCAGTATAATTAACGTAAAGAACGACGCTTGTATAGGAGAATGTTCCGCGCAAGATGAGGAGAGAGAACGAAACAAATGAAAAAATGAGGTAACCACCCGGGAATCGAACACGGGATCTTCCGATTGCCGGTCAGATATGATAACCATACACCACGGGCCTCACTCGAACAAATGCCGTAATTCTTCTACATACGCGTAAAAAAAAACCAATGCCCCAAGGGGGCACCTCCCGCATGCCGTACACTTCTGCGCGTATGTAGAAGAATTACGGCATTTGTTCGAGTGAGGCCCGTGGTGTAATGGTTATCATATCTGACCGGCAATCGGAAGATCCCGGGTTCGTTCCCGGGTGGTTACCTCATTTTTTCATTGTTTCGTTCTCTCTCCTCATCTTGCGCGGAACATTCCTATACAAGCGTCGTTCTTTACGTTAATTATACTGCGTGTTTGCAGTTCAAATGTATATAATGTACGGCATGCGGGAGGTGCCCCCTTGGGGCATGGTTTCTGCGCGTATGTAGAAGAATTACGGCATTGTTCGAGTGAGGCCCGTGGTGTAATGGTTATCATATCTGACCGGCAATCGGAAGATCCCGGGTTCGTTTCCCGGGTGGTTACCTCATTTTTTCATTTGTTTCGTTCTCTCTCCTCATCTTGCGCGGAACATTCTCCTATACAAGCGTCGTTCTTTACGTTAATTATACTTCGTGTTTGCAGTTCAAATGTATATAATGTACGGCATGCGGGAGGTGCCCCCTTGGGGCATTGGTTTCTGCGCGTATGTAGAAGAATTACGGCATTTGTTCGAGTGAGGCCCGTGGTGTAATGGTTATCATATCTGACCGGCAATCGGAAGATCCCGGGTTCGATTCCCTCGTGGCTACCTCATTTTTTTCATTTGTTTCGTTCTCTCTCCTCATCTTGCGCGGAACATTCTCCTATACAAGCGTCGTTCTTTACGTTATATATATATATATATATATATATATATATATACTACTCGGTGGCGTAGTCATTAGCGTCGCTGACTACAAATCCATCGGTCCCAGGATCGAGACCCGGTGACGGTAGGGGGCGCACAGCAAAACCCAGTTGTTTATCCTTCAACACAATAAAAAAATTGGTTGGTAGGTAAATGGGTACCCTGGGTAACATAGTGGTTAAGACGCTGGGCTGCTTGTGGGGCGTGGTTCTGGTTCCACGTTAAACTGTAGGTCTAAGGTGTGGTGACAAGTTTGACCTTCGTCAGAATGAACAATTCAGGCGGAAGCAAAACCAAGGTTAACGAAGATACGTACAAATCAACTTCTGTTCTACGAATCGTACATCGAGTTTTACAACTTTTAATTGTGTGACTTCAAGGGCAGAAACAAGCATTCCCAAAATATTAAGTCGACAGTAGTGTGAGGAATGCCATACTGATGGATTACAATATGGATAATCTCAGAGACGTCAACCCTGAAGTGTGAAAATCCGCGAGATTTCTCAATGCGCCCGATTTTGATAACTGAAAACATATCCCACATAAGGGAGTTTGAAACATTCTCCCTCGATTTTATCATTATTATTAATAATAATAATGAGACTGTCAGATAGACTTCAAATCAATGAGTTGACATGTCTGTAATCTGTCTTTTGCTGTTAGAAAATCTAGAAGAGGAAGAGCATTTTTGGGCTCTTGTGGCATCATTGTTTTGGCACTTTAGTGGGATTTTTTGGGGGCACTGGCGCGCCCTTTCTACTCGTTTGTTGAATGCGGCATTTACAGGGCGTGGTCTTATAGAGAGCTCTCTTGCAATTCAGTTTGGTTGTTTAGATATAAGATTGTTGCATCATGCAATGGTGCAGGTTGTGTTGTTGCAAGGTTTAGAAAGAAAACCATAAATAGTGGCCCTTTTGTTTTTTATTTTAATTTTATGCAACTGAGGCCTAAGGTAGGCCCACATCGAGTCAGCAACCCTGAAGTAGGCCCTAATAGGACCTCCAAGTCCGTGAGTTTTAGTCTATCTTAACTTGGGCTGTAGGTAAAGTGGCCTTTCAGAGCTTGGCTGTTCAGGGCTCAGCTGGGATTCTGAACCCAATAAAATAAAAAATAACATTTGTACTGAACACTTGTAAACTTGTAAAAATAGGCTGCTATCTTCGTACAATGACTATAAATCACCTGATGTATGCAGGTGATTTAGTTTCGATTTCTCCCTCTGTAAAAGGGACTCACCACACCTCTGAAAGTTTGTGAATGGTATGGAAAGGATAATGACAATATATAATCCTACTAAAAGTCGTATGATTATGAGAACAAGGACTACAAATATATAAAATTTCCCGATTTTCAATTGAATGCTATGGTACTGTCAGAAATGACCCAGACTAAGTATCTTGGCCACATACTAACTGATAGCACCAGTACACATTTGAAAACTTGTCGATCGATTTTTACAAACTAGTTGGTGATTATATATAATTTGAGTGCGCTGATCTCAAAAATATAGTTAGTTTTTCCCTATCACATATGGTTTTCTTACTACAGGGTGTCATAAATCCCCCATTTATCCCCAAATGGGAACCATCTTATCGAGACCAACATTGGATTGCACATGCTAAACCATAAATTTTGTTGTTATAGACTACAGTAACGCTTACATAATAATGTAGGGTAAATATATATAACAACCAGTCCCGTTCCCAGCAAAATACTCTCTCCCCTCCCATCAATGGGTGGTTAACATTTGGGGACAGATGAGGTATTACAACACCCCTTGCAGCACGAAATCTTTAGGTGATAGAGTAAAACCTAATTAAAGCAGAATTAAATAGCTCCTAGCTCTTGGACAAGCATATTGCTTGTTTATGAAAGAATAAAAAAATAACAAAGAAACAAAATATATTTACCATCTTCGAAAAAAGGCACGAAGTCTTTCTCACGATTTCTGTACCAAGTGAAGTATGTGTCAGATGCCAATAAATTGTTCTCCTGCAATCTAGACCCCAAAAGTTCTGCAGAGTCCTTAGGCAGATTCAAATCCCTGACTAAGTCATTTAGTTCGGCTTGGGTTAATGGTTTAGGATCTAGGTCAGCTGTTGGCTGTTCATAAACATCATCTTTGTCTGGATTTGGAGCTGAATCAGAATCTGAATTGTATTCATCCAGACTCTCGGGTGGGCCGGGAATAGGAACTTCTGGACCATGGGGTACCGGCCTTATTGCAGATGGAAGACTTGGGTATTGAAGGCTCTCTTTATTCTTTGCATTATAACCTTTAACATTGCAAGAACAGAAGTAGCAGTCGTCGGTATGGTTTCTAGGCTCGCGCCATACCATAGGGATCCCAAATGGCAAACTTTTCTTTTTATCTTTGCTCCAATTCCTTAGTGCCGCAACACACTAAGACAAACCTTGTGTGGAGCCCAACTTTTGTCTTGATCTCCTAATTTAATTCCAAAATAAGCATGATAAGCTCTCTTAATGAAAGCCGTTACATTTGTCCTTTGTTTTACAACATACCGACCACAAATATAACAAAATATGTCTGGACTATGGGTACATGCTCTAGAAGCCATTATTAAAATTTTAAAGACAATGTTAGAATTATCTATCTGAAAAATATGAAAAAACGAAATTAATTAAAGATAAAAAAGGTAAAACATTACAAAACGCCTCAAAATTGTTTTGCTAATAACTTTAGAACTGTGGGTGATAGAGAAAAACTGGTAGCATTTTTTAATTCAGCGCAGCGAACTGCTTCAGAATCACAACTCAAAATAAAGAAATCGATTTTCATGCAAACCGGTGTAGTCTTTCAGATGACTGTGATATTCTAAAGCAATGTAGACAATTGCCCAGGGAAATACTTTGATTAGAAAATTTTGGATGTGTACATTAGACGTTAAGATAACCTTGTTCAGAACTTTTTATATCCCAATGTATACAGCTCATTTGTGATGGAACTACAGATATAAAAAATATGAAAAAAAACTGTATATTGCTATAATAATTCTTCTAATAGTTTATTAAGAACTAGATTTATAAATGCTGTTCCTTCTAGTGCTACTAGGCAATTTGTAGTCAATAAGATGTCTAACTGTTCAGTCTGCACACAATTTTGTATCTATGAGGGCCACTCAATATATTTTGCCCGACCTTTTTTTCTTTCCAAGTTTCCTTGTAAGTTCCAGAAATTTTGTACACAAGTACTGGCCTACATAGTCACTGCTCCAGACATTATTTATTATTTGAATTTGATTGATTTGATGGTGATCGGACGTGCTAGCTGTGATCCAGTGAACTGACTTTTGCTCTCTAGTATCGATATTATTACGCTTGTTTTATTTCTTTATTACTGTTTAGCTTTCAGTTATTACTTTAGCTTTTGCCCATTTGCACTATTTGTGGTGTGATGGGCCTCTTCACTGTCAGGCTTTCCCTGTTTTTCTATTGTGAGGTTGGTGGTTGGTGGTTGGGCTTAGGCCCGACTTTTCTCTGCGCGGGTTAGGCATGGGTGATAAGTTGAAAAACTGTACTACTGCCAACAAAAAGCGTAAAAATCAGCATGACCAAAACAGCTCGGCAGCACTTGATGGGGACCTAATGGATTTGAGTGGTTATCAGTCAGACAGAAAAAGCTGTTCGAGATTTTCCTACGGGGCTCGTGTCTCCTGGTCAGGGATATGCGTCTTCAGGTTCTACGAGTGACTCCTCATTGCCTACTACTAAGATTTCTCAATCTACTTTGACTCCTGATCGTCTCTCTTACTTGTATGTGGAGAGTAAAGGCTCTACAACCCTCACCCGTCTAAACCCTTTTGGAATTAAAAAATCGATTGAATGTATTTGTGGTGGACCTGTAAGGTCTGTCACCTACTGCCGTTCTGGTAGCTTGCTAGTCCATACTTTCAATGCAGCTCAAACTAGGGCTCTTTTGAACGCAACTACTTTTCTTAATAATGTGCAGAGCTGGGCAGTATTTAAATACATTTGTATTTAAATACGTATTTAAATACATTTGTGTATTTAGAACTGTATTTATAAATACATTGTTTTTCATGTATTTAAATATAGTATTTAAATACTTTAATGAGTATTTAAATACAATGTATTTAATACTCAAATATAAAAATGTAAATACTTTTACTGGTTTAATACACGTTCTGTACTAGTACAGTACGACACGTCGACAGTGTAGTGCAGCATGGTTCATGTTTCAACGTGTCAGTTCAATCAGTTTGTGCCACTCTTAGTCGAAAGCGGTTGATTTCTTTATCGTGTGCGTGTCATGGCTTAGTGAATTAGTGAATGCATATGTTAAATTTGTATGTATTTAAAATGTATTTACAAATGTATTTAAATACAATTGATGTATTTTGTATTTAGTATCTAAATACATTCGTAAAATGTATTTAGTATTTAGTATTTAAATACATTTCTCCCATGTATTTAGTATTTAGTATTTAAATACATTCAATGTATTTATTGCCCAGCTCTGATAATGTGCCAGTAGAAGTCTCAATTGCGAAAAATCTGAACACTAACTCAGGGTATCATTTATGCTCCAGAATTGTTTCACATGAGCACAGATGATCTATTACTAGAAATGAAATTGGAGAATGTAATTGGCATTCGACGACTAAATAAAGGTGGTGATAAAACTCCTACTAGCCTTTTAGTCCTTACTTTTGGGGGTGCCACTTGTCCTGAATATATTCACTGTGGCTATCTCCGGTACCATGTTGACCCTTATTATCCAAACCCCTTGCAGTGTTTTCATTGCCTCCGTTTTGGACATGGTGTGCGTAATTGCACACATAAAATTGCTTGTGCTAAGTGTGCTGAGTCTCATGACACTCGATCTTGTCAGAAAGACTTGGCTTCATATACCTGTGTTAATTGTAAGGGATCACATTTCGGTTCTTCTAGAGTTTGTAGCCATTGGATACGTGAGAAAGAGATTGTCAAGGTAAAGGTGGATAATCATGTTACATTTACTGAAGCCCGTAAGTTATATGCTGCTAAGATGGGTCCATGGTCATCTCAGTCTGTCTCTTATGCTGAGGTGGGTTGAGGGTCTCCACCTTCGAATAAGATACAGACTTCTGGATTGCCAGTAGCAGCTTCTGGTTCTATGTCTAATTCCCAGCCCACAGAAACCAAGTCTTGTGGTACACAATGTTCATTCCTTGATTTTGACCAACCCTCCTCAGACTCTGCTTTGTCACCAGATATAGAACTACTTCATAGTACAGGTAGTGCTGGATTAAAAGGAAAACTTGATTCTAGTAGTGAGTGTCCTAGGTCAAAAGGCAGACTTACTGGGATAGCTCATCCTGTGGTCCCTCCTGTAGATGATACCTTACTTTGGAGGTGCTTATTAGAGTTTGTCACTCATGGCTAAAAATACAGCTCCACAGACTATGGCTCAAAAAATGTCGCAATTCTTTGCAAAGAATGGTTTTCAAAAGACTGCAGTTGATCCTAGGGATGGTTTCCGGATATTATTTAATAGCACAGACTAATGTTCATAGCCACTGTTTGCTTTTGCTTCCCCTAATCATTTTACATCATGGCTTTATCCATCTTCCAGTGGAATGTAAGGAGTTATAGGAGACGAGTGCCTTTTATACAGCAGTTACTGTCACAGTATACCCCTCTCATCCTTGCTTTTCAAGAAACTTGGCTGAATTTATCCCATTCTGCAGGTGTCAAAGGTTACAGTTTGCTCTGGAAAGACGGGTCCCCATGGGGGTGGTGTCTTACTGGGGATTCACAGCTCCCTTCCTTTTACTCCAGTTCCTCTTGATATTGATATTGAAGCAGTTGCAGCAACAATCCACACTTCCTCTTTTGCTGTTACGGTTTGTACTGTATATTTTCCTCCAGGTCCTCCCTTCTCTACAGCTGTATTACACAGATTGCTTCGTCTACTTCCTGCCCCTTTCCTTCTAATAAGACTTCAATGGTCATCACCCCCTATGGGGTTCCCCTTCCAGTGACCAGCGGGGCTCCACCATTGCAGACTTCATAGATGCCAATAATCTCTTTCTATTTAATGATGGTTCCCCTACATTCCTCCATAGTTTCAGTGGGTCCTTCTCGCATTTAGATCTATCACTTTCTACTATGGACTTGTCTCATGTATTTGGTTGGGAAGTTTTGAGTGATCCTTGTGATTCTGATCATTTCTCCATTCTTCTCACATCTCAGGTACTGTCTGTGGGCTCAAAACGCTCCCTATGGAAACTAACAGAGAAAGGTCTGCATAACTTTCATGCTGCATTGATTTTGCCAGATCTTGGAGATGATACCACCATGGATGAAGACTGCCATACATTAACTTGCACAAACAATTCACCATGCAGCTCAAGAACATTTCACTCTCACTTCCAGCACGTTTAATACTAAATATCATGCAGTGTGGTAGAATGATTTGTGCCAGCAGGCTGTTAGAGTAAGAAAGATGGCTTATAGGTTATTTAAACAAAATCCTGTTTTACAGACATATATCATATACAAAAAGGCTAGAACAATTGCTCGGCGTAGTTAGATTATCCAAACGTTCTTCTTGGCATGCCTTTGTCAGTTCTACCTCTCATCAGACAACTGAGTGTGTGGTCTGGAATAAAATTAAAAGACTGGAGAGAAAACCTCCTGCACATCCTATTGTTTTGCGGGATGGCAGTAATGTCATTTTCCAGCCCCAGCTAGTTGGTAACTCTTTGGCTGCATACTTTGCATCTATCAGTAGTAAATCTCATTATATGGCACAGTTCCTTTCTAGAGCAGCAAAAGCTGAACTCATCCCTATTAATTTTTCTACAAATGTGGCACTCGATTATAATAGTCCTTTTACGCTGCTGGAATTGGATATGGTCCTCTCTAAGCTAAAAAATACCTCCCCTGGGGAGGATATGATAGTGTACCCCTTCCTCACCAATCTTTCATTTTCTAACAGGCAAGTTTTATTGGCCTTTTATAACAAGGTTTGGATGTCATGCTCTTTTCCACATGTTTGGACTTCTGCTTTGCTGGTGCCCATCCATAAGTCTGGCAAAGCTCATACTGCTGCGAACTCATATCACCCCATAGCTTTGACTAGCTGTCTGTGTAAAGTACTTGAAAGGATGGTGTTACATCGTCTTTACTCTATTCTATTTTTGAAACTGGACAGCTTTCAAAGTAGTTTTCACCCTCACTTTTCTACGAGTATCAATTGGATCCTCTCTTTCAGATGTTTATCATTTGGATGCTGGAGTTCCACAAGGTAGTATCATCAGTCCCCTTTTATTTAATGTCATGATTAATGACTTATTTCAGGGTATGGACCCTGCTCTTAACTATTCTCTGTATGCAGATGATGGGGCATTGTGGGTATCCCATGTTGACATTCATGTTGCAAAGACCATTATGAAAAATGCTCTCCACAGGATTACTGATTGGTCACAAAATAATGGCTTGCACTTTTCTCCTGCCAAGTCTTCATGTGTCATTTTTAGTAAGCGGCCAGTTCCCCCTCAACTCATTCAACCTCTTGTCTTGCTGACAAGTTAGATTCCTTTTGCCTCCTCTCATAAATTTCTAGGTATTACGTTTGACAGAACTTTGACTTGGAATCCCCATATTGCTTCCCTTGTGGACCGTTGTGAGGGTGCCTTTAATATCATGCGGTATTTGTCTAATAGAACATGGGGCTCTAAAAGGAAGACTCTATTACAGCTTTACAAATCTCTCATCCGGTCCAAATTAGATTATGCTTCATTCCTCTATGATACTAGCATCCCCATCACTACTTGTAAAATTAGACAGAATTCAGTATAGGGCTATTCGTCTGGCTATTGGAGCCCTCAAATGCACCAGAGTTGACACCTTAAATAATGAAGAGGCCTTTCTCCTTCCTCTAAGCCTCCGTCATCAGCAGCTGGGTATCAACTATGGTGCCAAAGTGTTGTCATATGACCAGCATCCCATCCGGCCTTTCTTTGTAGATTTCCATATTTACCAGTTTTACAGGTTGCGGCCCCACCCACTTCCCTTCTTTGGCCAGTTTCAAGATGGATTGACTAAAATGAGCCTTTCTTTAGAAGATATTGCTACAAGTTCCCTATCACTAATTACAAATTGGGTTCCAGTAGATATCATTTATGACCTTAGATTGTCTTCTGCTTTGAAATCTATAACCTGTGCTAATAATTTTCAGTGTGAGTTTCTTTCATTGAAAGCATCATATCTAGATTTAGATTACAAGGTTCTTTTTACTGATGGTTCAAAGTCCCCAACTGGAGTAGGTTGTGCCTTTAGTTTTGAAGGTACCTTGATGGGTTATAAGTTGCCACCTCATTGCTCAGTATTTACAGCTGAACTGTATGCCCTTTACAAGGCAATTTATTTTGTTTCTGTGAATTCTACACATCGTAAGTTTCTCATCTGTTGTGATTCTCTCTCAGTTCTACATGCTTTGAAGTCAGGAAATACTTCTCATTTTCTGGTCAATAAAATTATTGTCTTGTTAAGATTTATTCCACATTACAGTTTTGTTCTTTTATGGGTCCCTGGACATGTTGGAATCCTGAGCAATGAGGTGGTGGACTTGGCAGCCAAGTCTGCTGTGCACTCAGGAGAGGCAGTTGGTCTTCAACTCTCCCTGCCTGAGATTCGGAATTTGACAGTCTCTTGTGTGCGGAGCAGGTGGCAGTGTCAATAGAATCATAGCAAGAGTTTTCTCAGTGATGTTAAACCCCTTCTTCAGGATTGAGAACATACATACATAGGTAGCCAAAGGGACCAGACTGTCCTCGCCCGGCTCCGACTAGAGGTATGTCTCCTGACGCATGGGCATTATTTTGGTGCCTGTCCCATTTCTTCCTGTCTCCAGTGTAATATGACTCTCACATTGAAACATATTTTTATTGATTGCCCAGTTTTTTCTTCACTTCGATCTGATATTCATTCATTTTCACTTCAGAACAGCTTGAATTCACCCTCTCTACTGTCTTATCTTGCCTTGTGCCTTCTAAGCTCATTTTAGATTTCTTAAAATCAGTCAATTTATATTCCTCCATCTAATCTACTAATCAGCCTTTTATGCTCAGCTAGTTTTTCATAAAGTACCAGTACTATCATTTACTATGACTTCATGCTTCACTAGTTAGTAATACTAACAGGCCTCATCATCACTTTCCTGTGATCTGGAGCCGGCCCCAGATCTGAAGATGGTTCAACTTTTTCTTTCCCTTTGTAGATAGAATTTCTTTTTTTGCAGGTGTAAATGACCTGAAGTGGTTGAACGCACCATAAACAAACCTATAATAATAATAATTATTATTTAATTTTCTTCCAGATATGTTCATACACATGATCAGTCAATTCCGTGGTTAGTATTTTGTACATGGTTGGAAGACAATCCAATTGGCGTGTATTTGTTGGACAAATACATAAGGTAATGATGGGGTTGTTTTACTTCCTTTGAAACATCTACAGTCGTGAGATGGCGAGGGACCTATGGCTTTACATGGGATCCAAACTACGAGTCACTACATAGTCTAGATCAGTGGTTCCCAAACTTTTATAGGCAATGGCCCACGAGAACTGATTTGAATAACTCATGGCCCACTTTACATGTTGCTAAGTTGGTATCGTGTTTACATAAGGTTTAATAAGTACATTTTTGTTATTAACACTTATTAACATAGTGCTAAAAAACAAGCAAGTGGTTGGGAACTGGTCTAGTACTGCAAGTACTAAATCAATGTCACTTAACTTTCCTGATCAACAGGAAGCAATGTTGCAACATTGGATATGATGCAGCCCAGGAAATGTCATTGTGAGAAAGGTTAACTAAAAAAGAATTATGGGGTATGAATGTTGGCTCTACCACTGACCCTTTACCCAAATAGACAGACACAAATCGATGCAATACAAACAATTCATTCTAAAATACCTTACCAAAGGTCTTGCAGGGAATCAGATGAAAAAAATGAAAAGCACTATATTTTCACTGAACCATGTTTATATAGAAATAGTTAAATGAATTGGAAGTAGTTCAGGAAGTACTTTTATAGTCTGACATTTTTACTTAGTTGGTAAAAATGTGATGTATATTATGGGTACAGTAATTCCTCACTTTACAGAAATTCAATTTGCTGCATTATTATGTGTATGAGTTACACTGTAGAGTTAAGATTTTGTTCTGTAGAAACTATCTCCAAATATATAATGGGAGTTCAATAGGAAAACAGGATTCAATATATAGAAATCCACTTATGGAAAGATTTTATGGAATGTAACCCTTCTGTAAAGGGAGGGATTACTGCACTCATTTTGATAAAAAACTATAATGACATCACATGTAAAGTTTAACTGATATTACATATTACTATTTTTATATTACATATTTACAATAATTCAAGAACAATGCAATGATGAAAATATAGAGAAAACATTTAATATTGGGTAATTAACCAATGTTTACGAAAAATATTTCTTTACAGAATCTTCCACCCAACATACAAAAAAAAAGTGTTTATTGGGCAGAACATTCTGAAAGTGAGCATTTGGTAAATGGCCTCCACCCTAAACAGAAAGATTGACCTAAGTAATAAAACATTTTGCAACCTTCCTTCGGGGGGTAAAAAAAAAAAAAAAATGGTGTCAATAATCCAGCAGGGTTGAAGCACCTTAAACAGAAAAAACAAACAACAAACAAACAAGATTGACCTGGGACAAGCAGAGTCTGGCTTAGAGTTTGCAGGGACCTTCTTACCAAAACTCAAAATAGGCAATCATCATCAAATATAAATTTAATCCAAAAAATACAAAGTTATACACAGCTACAAGGACACTATTATATAATTATAGAAGCATTTTCAGTACAAGTAATGTAATTATAGTAATGCCAGCAGTAAACAACTGAATCAACTTACAAGCATTATATTATATTCTCTTGATAATCAACAAATTACTATTTCTTTAGTCATAAATTTAGTGTGGGGTCAAAGCAGCTGCATTAGCCTAAGGCTGGCACTGAGGATAAGCCAATATTTGAAGAACAACTATACAACACTAAGTCAAATCAATGCTTACTATAATTATTTATATAGAATTATGAAATGTATTTCTTGTTCCCCTAATTAATTTAATTAAGTATTCTGTTAGATGTTCTTTCAGTGATGTTAATTTCTTAAGCCAGAATTTTTGTTTTTTCTGGCCTAGTACTTTACTTTTTTTATTTTCCTATCAATCTCTGGTGTCATTATTTTTTCCATTTCCATTTGTTTGATATCCTCACCTCCTCCCCTCATTATTCTCAATTTGCATCTTCATTGTGTCAGACCTCACTCTCATGAATACTCTTCCAGAACTGCTTAACTACTTCTTTTTGAAGGGGTGTTGTAACTTCAGTTTATCCTTTCTAAACTCCCTGTACAGTTTTGATAGGTCCTCTGCAAATGTCTTCTTTTTCCTCTGTGTTATTTGACTTAGTTTCTATTCTCTCTCTCTCTAATATTCCTTTCTCCCTGTAGTGACCTAGTTTCATTATGGATGAAACTTTCAAAAGCACTTGAAGCTCATTTACTGTGCTGCAGTGTGGAACATATCCTATATTTAAATGCTTTTTCTGATACACACTGTTTTTCTCAGTTACTTTATATGCTTTTATGACTGAATTTAATGACAAACTTTTGCTGAGAGTTGGACAAGTGCCATTAGACTCAAATTTAGTCCCAAAGACACATTTCAAGGTGGTTAAAGTTTCTCAGATTGCATCTGTACTTCCAGTGTGGATGGTCTACCCGGTATGTGGTCCAAATATTGTGACAAGTTCTATTTTACTACACCTGCTGCTGGTGTTATATTTATTATGTTATGTTACTTTTCTCTCTCTGCTCTGTTTATGCCAGTCACTTGGCACACTTGCATAAATGATATTTGCTTTTCTTTCCCTTTTATACTCCAATAATATCAGACTTCACTGCCCTATTTTTAATCAGTCCTCCTTCTGCAATCACTCTGTCATGAAATATGTTGCGTGTCATTTCCTGTAGTTGGTTGGGGCTCACATTTCAGGATTGTTTATTAGCTGCTATGCCACTATTTTTGCAAATCTTCCAGTGTAGTAAACTACATATTCTGTTGTTTCTCTTTGCATAGTGGTCATTAATTTTGTCAGGAAGGTTTGGTACCCTCATATTAAGTAGCTGACAATTTATTTGTTGGTAGAAGAGGCAACACTTGTCATTGTTGGAGACACCTCACTTTTTTAAATCAATTTGTTTAGCGAATTTGATCTTGTGCTCCTATTATCATCCTCTATCAAATTTCAATTCCTCTTTTTAGCCACTCCAGTGACTTATCTTTGTCTATGCAATGCTCATTGATACAAGTTAATCCTGAGCACTTTTTTCAAGATGGTTACTGTTCATCTTAATGCCTCAATTTGTACTTCACCATTTGCTATTGATGCTTTAATATCCTCCAGATAGTTCTTTAAGATTTCCATTATTCCTACAGCTTCAGTTCTGACAGATATTATATCTAATACATGGGAATTCCAGTTGTTCTTGATACTGGTTTTTCATACAGGTTGATATTCTCTCTCTCTCTTTTTCTCTCATTAATTCCATAATCATTTGGAACACTTGCATCTATTATCAAAGGTGGGGTTGTTGTTTTTCCATATTACTGTGTCTGGTTTTATTGCTCTGTTTTCTGTGTTCCTGTGAATATGGTGGTGTCATAGAAAATGGTAATCTCTTCATTTCCTATAATTGGTTGTGGGTTATCCCACCTTTTTAGTCACCTTTTGGTGACTGGGATCTGGTGCTTTTTGCATTGGCACCAATGGATGAGCCTACATATCTTGTGGAGGATGGATATTACACAGACAACAAGTTTTTGTACACCCCTACACTAGGTGCTCCATACTCTCTACTTCCTGTTAGCAAAACTGGCATTTATCATTAAGTGAAATGCCAGCCATCTTTTTAAATTCATTTGTGTATAGTGCTTGATCTTAAGCATCCATCACAATTTACTCTCCATCAAAACCTAAGGTGCCTCTATATAACCATTAAAACATTCTCTCCTTATCAATGTAATCTTTTTCTATTTCTGCTGCAAATTTGCCTGCTCTGGCACTGTGCCTCAACTGCTCAACTTTTTCATTTTGTTCATCTCCAGTAAACTCTTTCCAACTCTCTTGTGCTATTACTTTTGCTATTATAGGTGATTGTCTCTTTGGTATTTATGTCACTTCATGAATGTTAGTTGGTGAAAAGTGCTTTGCTAGTTGGGTGACTGAAGGTTTTGGTTATGATTCGTGTCATGATGTTTTTGTACAAGGTTTATATGGGGATTGTTGGCACTAATAAGGTACTGGCCTGTACTAACTACAGTGGATCTGTGCATTTGCTTGATCAATTAATCTATCTTGTTCTTGCCATTTTCTTCAATTCCTAGATACTTCTAGGTGGCATCTTCTCCTGGATCTCCACTTACAACATTTTCAGCTAATTCTAGGTTTTCTGCTCTCACCTTCTTTCCTTTCATAATAATGCACTTTGAGCACTTGTCAAAACTAAACTGTATATATGTAGATATATCTTATCTCTCATTAGAATCTCTTCCAAAGATATTCTTTCTGCCCTATCTGGGATCAACTTTAAGATGGCACACAATCCTGATGGTGTTCCTCCAGTTGTTCTCAAGAACTGTACTTCTGCATGCACTGACACCCTGCCTAGGCAAACTCTTTCATCTTTCTCATTTGGGACTTTTCCTTCCTACTGGAAGCCTGTTCCAAACAAGAGTAACTACTCTCAACCCTCCAACTATCATCCAATTGCTTTGATTCTTTCCTTTCTAAAGTTTTTGAATCTATCCTTAATAAGAAGATTCTTAAACACCTCTCTTGTCAATCTTCTTTCAGATCATCAGTATGGATTCCACAAGGGATGCTCCACTGGTGAGCTTCTTGCAATATCTCTCTGACTCTTGGTCATCTTCCTTTTGGGATTTTGGTGAAACATTTTCTGTTGCACTGGAAATATCAAAAGTTCTTGATACAGTCTGGCACAAATCTTTAATTTTCACACTGCCCTCCTTTGGTTTATTCTTCTATCTGTGCCTTCATTTCTGTTTTACTTTCTATAGCTGTGGTTGTAGATTGCCACTGTTCTACTAAAGCTATTAACAGTGGTGTTCCTCAGGGTTCTGTCCTGTCACCCACATTTTCTTTTTAATTATTAGTCATCTATTGTCAGGTATCTGTTCTAGATAAGAAATTAAATTCTTCTGAGCAACCCAGTTGCTCCAATTATCAGTGGTATTATTTCTATTCCATATAGCAACAAGGTTCTTTTTAGATCATTTTTTAGCTCTTGGTATTTGGTTATCTTTTCCCTTTCTGCTTGGTTTAGTCCATAATAATTAGGGATGCTTATTTTTTTTTAAAATGCTATGCTGGCATAAAGATATGTACTTCTGGTGCAAATTTGTGTATTTAAAAAAAGTTAATTGGTTTATTATCTTGACATGCTTGAACAATTCCTCGAACCTCAACTTCTTACAGATGGCATTCTTGACACAGTAGTTTTTCAGCAGGATGGAGCACCGTGCCATTATGCAATAATTGTATGTGATTATCTTGACAGACGCTTCCCCGGTCGCTGGATTGGTCGTGGAGGAACACAACCATGGGCAGCACATTCACCCGATTTAACACCATTAGATTTTTTTGCCTGGGGTTTCATTAAGTCTAAGGTGTACACTGGTAGAAGAATTAGTGATGTAGCCGAACTTCAAAATCGTATTACCGATGCAGTTCAGAAAATAATACCTCAAATGCTGGAAAGTGTGTTCCGGGAAACAACTTATCGCTTTGAGCTCTGTAGAGACACCGATGGTCACCATGTGGAGACAGATAAATAAATAGCACTAATTCTTTGTGGCACTTACTTTGAAATAAATATATTTTTCATGTCTTAAACCAGTTTTTCGTAATTCCCATTATTTTTCAAAATAGATAGTGACTTTTGAGACACCCTGTATACTGTCTACAATCAGGCCAGTAAATAGTTTATAGGTGGTAGTGAGGTAGCAAATTGGGCAGGATTTATTTGAGAGATTTGTCTCACGAGTCTTAGGGATAAGGGTTGTATCTCCACTTGTAAGCCATTCTCGCGTTTCTTCTCCCTGCAAAATTCTGTAAAAGGCAGCAGTGTAATGATGGTGTAATGCCTTGATCTGTTTCAACCAGAAATTTGGGAGCTTATCTAGGCCAGGTTTTTTAAAGTTGGAGAATTTTGCCAGTTTCCTTCTTACCTTCTCTTCCATTATTATTAACTCCACCATTTCTGGTTTATCCTCATTTGCCACCCTGATGGTCTCTATCCAGTCAGCATCCTGGTTATGCTGTTCAGGGGTTTCAAAGAGGGGCTTCCAGTATGACTCCAGCTGGGTTTGATCTGGTGGATCATGGACTGCTATTCTCTCTCTAATGAGATTTTGGTAAAGGCCTCTAGGGTTGGATGAAAAACGTTTGTTGTGGTTTTTCATGTCAATCTGGTTTTGTTTATTCCTAATCCTATTGGCTGTGGCTGGGATTTTTCCCTCCAATTTCAGCGCCTTGTCACATAGTTGATTATCTCTCAAGTTATACTTTCTCTTTATTTTCCTTATTTGTTTTTTGAGTTTGCCTTGTTGCAGGAATGTTTGGAAATAGTTTTATTTGGTTCAGTTCACACTTGGCTTGTGTAAGTTGTTTAGTTAATTTAACTTTCCAGGGAGGAGATTTTGATTTGCACTTGCAGTTTTGACTGGGGGGCTTTGGTATGAAATTTCCTTTGCATATATAGGCCAGTAGCATAATTTACCTGATTTAGTTCAGTAAGGTCTGCGTTGACTGGGATCAGACATGGGGTAATAGTAGTAGACTATTACAAGATTTTTCAATTAATAGTAGTAATAGATCATAATTTTTTGGCTGTAGTAGTAATAGAAGGCAAAGTAATAGACAATATTCTATTACTTTTCTATTACAGTGGCAATGGACATATTGTATGAAGAAACAACTGAAAAATGAACTGAATCTAGTCTAAACTAAAATAAACATGTGAACTAATATCATGGAAATTTTTTCTTTCAATAAAGTAAAATTTATCAAGACCTACAGTCTCTGAAATTGTAATGATTTGGTTGAACCAAATATTTGTTAACACACTGCTTCTAAGCTTCTAATTGCATTTAAATAGACATAAAGATCCTTTTCAAATGAGTGAAGTACTCCACATACAAAAGTAATAGTAATAGAAACCCAGTAACTGACCCCATGTCTGACTAGGACTAGTATACTAATTGCTACATTTAATCTACATAATAGTTGTTTAAACTGCCTGTTTTTACTAAGTTTGAGCAGTTAGGGCCAGTTTTCCATATTCATGATTTTAACAATTTCAATTAGATTTGCCAATTCCTCCTCTGTTTCTATTTGCTGTAGATCTATATCTTCATGTCGTGGTGAGGGGGGAGGGTCCAGGTGAACTGGGTGGTGAATCGGAGGGTCCAGGTGAATCGGAGGGTCCAGATGAATCGGAGGGTCCAGGTGAATCGGAGGGTCCAGGTGAATCGGAGGGTCTAGGTGAACTGGGTGGTGAATCGGAGGGTCCAGGTGAACTGGGTGGTGAATTGGAGGGTCCAGGTGAACTGGGTGGTGAATTGGAGGGGCCAGGTGAACTGGGTGGTGAGCCACCCAATTCCTATCTGGTGACTTGGATTGGTTAGATTGTTGGCTGGTCTGCTGTCTGCTTTGTCTATCCAGTGAGCTATCCAATGAATCATCATAATTTTGTGCTGTATTAGGACCCTGGAATAGTGGAATAGGGTTCATTATTGGGCTGGTTTCACTGCGGATAAGCTTATCTCATCATTCATGTATTCCATTTCTTGTCCACTAAATACTTTCTGGGCTATGAAGTTGTGCTTTTGAGTAGTCAATCTTGTAGCTGGAGTCTCTCTCTTACATGGGCAAAAGTGGAAGATCTCTCTCCATTCCCTTGTGATGGCCTTCTGTCTCTCATGCTTCTGTCTGGTATACTTTGTAGCCCATATCAGTGTCCATTTCTCTTGTCCACAATCTTTTAATTTTTTCCTCTTTCTCCTCCTTCTCTGGCAATATAGTCCTCATGTACTTCCGTAAGGGCGCTTTGTTTATTATTATTAAATTCCTCCTCTATAAGGTACTTGTGTGCTTGTGAGGCTAATGATTGTAATTTTTTGACTCAAGTATTCGGAGCAGTGCAAAATTATCTTCTTTTCTCGAATAGTCCATTTTATTTTCACACCTATGTAGGTTTCTTTTTGGGGCCATTTTCGGTTGGAATTGCTGGGGTCCAGGGTCAATACTTTGACCTGGTCAAGTCCCCCGCATTGATCCCTTTGGTGAAGTTTCTTCTCCTCTGGGACTGAGAAAAGTTGCACCATTGCTCTCCTCACCCACCCTGGTGTGTAAGCGGGTTGAGGGGACCTTTTTATCCTGGGTGACATCCTGCCAGTATGAGTTTTCTTTAGTAAACATTATATCCTATTCTTGTTTGTGGAAAGTTACATACAGGTGGGAGGTGTTTCCAGACTACCCACACCTGTCCCTTATTTTTAGTCACTTTTTACAACACACTGGGACTATGTGGGAAGAATTCTTTACATCCCCTATCCCTTATCCAGTATGAACTCTTAAATGCTTCTGAAGACTACTTTTGCATGCTGCAGTGTAAGAACAAATATCACATTTAAAAGGTTTTTCTCTTTTGGTTTATACACTTTATTGTACTTTTTATAGCTCGAAGTGGGGCTTCTACCCGAACCCAAACACTTCAACTATGTCTGAACTTTCCTAGCATTCATTTAAGGAGGGTGACCATTCCTTTTAATGCCCCTGTTTGGATTTCTATGGCCTGGGGCTGTCCTGGGATTGAATTCAGGTAAGTTGATAAGTTGTTCTTCATCATACCTGTTGCCCCAACTGTGATGGGGAGAATGCAGCTTCTTTCAATCTCCAGTTTCTCTTTATGTCGTATATGAGTGCCTGGTATTTGGTAATTTTCTCCCTTTCCACTCTAAGGCCGTAGTCATTTGGGACACTGACCTCAATAAGTAAGGCATTCCTTTCCCTCTTGTCCTATACTACTATGTCTGGTTTTACTGCAAAGTTGTCTACAAAAGTGGCTGTTGGAATTACTCTATCATAGTATAATGGTTGTTTCCAGTGACTGGTGCAGGTGTGTGGTCCCATACATTTTTACTGCACTATAATTCTAACGCTATCATGATCTTCCAGTGGATATATTTGCAAATTTTATTGCGTCTGGCTGTATAGTACCCCTCTGCCAGGAGCACCCTACAGCCTGATATTAGATGGCCAACACTTTCCACCTCAACATGACAGAATCTACACCTGTCATAATTACCTATTCCAGCCATTTTCTTAAACGCATTTGTTAGGAGTGCAAGATCTTGGGTACCCATTGTTAGTCACTCTCCATCATACTGCAGAACTCCTCTCCTTAACCATTCCAATGATCCTTCTTTACTGATGTAGTCCTTCTGTAATTGTTGGTAATATTTTCCAGCTCTTTGATGTTCCCATTCATCTGCATGCTTGGCCTATTGTTCCAAAACAAATCTTTTGGAACTTTTCCTAGCTATTAACCCCTTAACTGCGGAGCGCACATATTTGTGCACTCGGTCATCAATGAGGTATTGCGGAATACACATATATGTGCGCCATGAATTTATCGTGAATAACAGCCTGCGGAAAGCACAAATATGTGTGCTCATCTATGATTCGTTGATTTTGTTTTAACTTATGACGTCAGTCACACTCTGATTGGTTAAAAAATATCAGTACATAAATTAGAACTGTTGTATTTCAGTTATTGCCAGAAATTGCGTGCGTGTGAAGTGTTTTTTTTTGCCTCCCTTATTTGTGACAATGGCAAAATGTAAACCTCTAAGTGATAGTGATTTGCGATTGTTATTACAACAATATGATGATGATGATGATTATAGTTTGCGTCTTTCTGATACAGTATTCATTTGCCCTACAAAATGCTTTGAAGATTACCACACAAAAGTCAACTTCGCCTAAAAATAGTAAGTAAATAACTTTTCATTTAAAAATTTTCTGTATTTTTCTGTATTTAACAAATATATTTTCCTCATATATATAGTCTAAATCAAGTTGAACAATAATAAATGTTGATACATCATCGAAAAAAACTATATAAGCAACACAACAAACAAAATTTCGGTAAACCCCAAATTTTGTAAATTTGGGGAAAATGACTCTGCACTGTGCGTTCGTTTTCGTTCGGAGCCTCACAGCTAAGGGGTTAAGGTGGCTGGTACTCTTTCAGTTTCTACTACTTCTGTCATATTATTCCTTCCAAAGTGCTGGGCCAATTTGGTTATGGAAGTATGTTGCATTAACCTTGTGTTGTGGTGTTCACAGACCAGAGCTATTGTAGGGCTACTGAAACTCCTCAGATACTGCCAAATGCTAATGGTTGATGATTGGTGCAGCTGGTTAGCTTCACTCAATCCCATTCCTTCTAGTTTCCTTGGTAGGTACAATCTGGGAAGACACTGGTTCTGGTATGTTGTTCTATTTAGAGTGAGAATTTTTCTGGTCTTAACATCTAGCTTGTTTAGTTCTGATTGCAGCCAGTCTATGATCCCTATACTATAATTGATAAGGATGGCGAGTTGATTTATAGCTGTTATGTTGTTCTTTGATGTTAAGTTGGGTCTTGCACATCTTTTTTAGTGTTCGTACATACTCTCCACTGATTTTCTCTCGCATTTGCCAGTGCTCTATATTTCTACTTTCTTCTATCCCAAGGTATTTGTAGGAACTATCCTCTTCCAAGTCTTTAATCTCGCTCTCCTCCTAAATTGATGTTATGGGTTTGTATTTCCCTGCCCCCTCTAAGTGTACACTTAGCACACTTGTCCAATCCAAACTTCATTTTGATGTCACTGAAGAAAATATGGACAATCCTTAATAGGCATTCCAGATTTTGGTCAGAGTCTGCGTACAGCTTCAAATCATCCATAAACAGTAGATGGTTCAGTACACTGTCAGGATTTCTTCACCTAGTTTGTCTGAGGTTGTAGCCCTTGTTATTATTGCTAAGTAGTTTGCTAAGGGGGTCCAGGGTGAGGCAGAATAGCAAGGGTGATAAGCTGTCCCCCTGGAATATACCCCTCATAATCTTGACATAGGGAATGGATATTTTCCCATTTTCATGGGTAAGATTGATGTTTGTTCACCATTTTGTAATCTGGTTTGTTAAAGTGCTAATAATGGTAGGGTGGATTTTGTACAGTTTAAGGCATTCCAAAATCCATGAGTGTGGGACACTATCAAATGCCTTCTGATAGTCTATCCATGCCATACTAAGGTTTCTGCCTCTCTTCTTACAGTCTTCAAGGATAGTTTTGTTGATGAGCAGCTGATCCTTTGTGCCTAAGCAGTTTCTTCTACATCCTTTCTGTTCTTTTTCCAGATAGTATCCAGCATCTAGGTGTTCATATACAGTATACTGTCTGCAATTAGGCCTGTAAAAAGTTTATAGGTGGTGGTGTGACAGCAGATTTGTCTCACGAGTCTTAGGGATGAGAGTTGTGTTTCACTTGTAAGCCATTCTGGTGTTTCTTCTACTCCCTGCAAAATTCTGTGAAAAGTGGCAGTATAATGGTTGTATAATGCCATGACCTGTTTCAGCCAGAAATTTGGGAGCTTGTCTAGGCCAGGTTTTTAAAAGTTGGAGAATTTTGCTAGTTTCCTTCTTATCTTGTCTTCCACTATAAATAACTCCTCCATTTCTGGTTTACCCTCATTTGCCACCCTGATGGTCTCTATCCAGTCAGCATCCTGATTATGCTGTTCAGGGGTTTCAAAGTGGGGTTTCCAGTATGCCTCCAACTGGGTTTGATCTGGTGATTCATGGACTATTATTCTTTCCCAAGTGAGATTTTGGTAAAAAGCCTCTAGGGTTTGATGAAAATTGCTTGTTATGGTTTTTCATGTCAATCTGCTTTTGTTTGTTTATGATTCTATTGGCTATGGCTAGGATTTTTCCCTCCAATTCCAGCGCCTTGTCATGTAATTGATTCTCTCTCAGGTTATACTTCCTCTTTATTTTCCCTATGTTTTTTTGAGTTTTCCCTGTTGTGTGGGTGCTTGGAAATACTGCTTTAACTGGTTCATAATCGTCTGGCTTGTGTAAGTTGTTTAGTTAATTTAACTTTCCAAGGAGGGGGTTTTGGTTTACACCTTTGGCTAGGGGGCTTTGGTCTAAAGTTTGGGACAAGTTTCTGTTGCATGTCTAGGCCAGCAGCATAATTTACTTGGTTAAGTTCAATAAAGTCTGTGTTGACTGGAACTATTCTATTAATTGCAACATTTACTCTGCATAATAGTTGTTTAAACTTTCTATTTTTACTAAGTTTGATCAGTTAGGGCCGGCTTTCCATATCGATGATTTTAGCATTTTCAATTATATTTGCTAATTCCTCCTCTGTTCCCATTTGCTGTAAATCCATATCTTTATATCGTGGTGGTGGTGGCGATGATGGGGAAGGAGTTCTTGATCTGGCTAGGAAGGGAATGATGAGTTAGAGGATCCAGGCGAACTGGGTGGCGAGTCACCCATTCCTATATGCTGAATTGGATTGGTTACAGATTGTTGGCTAGTGTGCTGTCTGTTTTGTGTCCGCTGAACTATCAGATGCATCATCATCAATATTGTGGGTGGCTTCAAGGCACTGTAATAGTGGGATAGGGTTCATTATTGGGCTGGTTTCATTTTGAATAAGTTTATCTATTTCATCGTTCATGTATTCCATTTCTTGGTCACTAAATGCCCTCTGAGCTATGAAGTTGTGCTTCTGAGTGGTCAATCTTGTAGCTGGAGTCTCTCTCTTACATGGGCAAAAGTGGAAGATCTCTTTCCATTCTCTTGTGATGTCCTTCTGCCTCTTGTGTTTCTTTCTGGCATCCTTTGTAGCCCATATCAGTATCATTTCTCTTCTCTTGTCCACAATCTTTTCATTTCTTCCTTTCTTTCTTCTCCTTCTCTGGCAATGTAGTCCTCAGCTGCTTCCCTAAGGGTGAACCAGTATGAACTCTTAAATGCCGTTGAAGACTATTTCTGCGTGCTGCAGTATAAGAACAAATATCACATTTAAAAAGTTTTTCTCCAGTATGAACTCTTAAATGCTGTTGAAGAGTAGTTCTCTGTGCTGCAGTGTAAGAACAAATATCACATTTAAAAGGCTTTTCTCCTGTATGAACTCTTAAATGGTATTCAAGACTACTTTTCTGTGCTGCAGTGTAAGAACAAATATCACATTTAAAAGGTTTTTCTCCAGTATGAACTCTTAAATGGTGTTCAAGACTACTCTGCTGTGCTGCAGTGTAAAAACAAATATCACATTTAAAAGGTTTTTCTCCAGTATGAACTCTGAAATGCTGTTGAAGAGTAGTTCTCTGTGCTGCAGTGTAAGAACAAATATCACATTTAAAAGGTTTTTCTCCAGTATGAACTCTTAAATGCTGTTGAAGACTATATCTGCATGTTGCAGTGTAAGAACAAATATCACATTTAAAAGGTTTTTCTCCATTATGAACTCTTAAATGCTGTTGAAGAGTAGTTCTCTGTGCTGCAGTGTAAGAACAAATATCACATTTAAAAGGTTTTTCTCCAGTATGAACTCTTAAATGCACTTGAAGAAGACTTTTGTATGCTGCAGTGTAAGAACAAATGTCACATTTAAAAGGTTTTTCTCCAGTATGAACTCTTAAATGGTATTTAAGATTACTTTTCCGTGCTGCAGTGTAAGAACAAATATTACATTTAAAAGGTTTCTCTCCAGTATGAACTCTTAAATGGTATTCAAGACTACATTTTTGTGCTGCAGTGTAAGAACAAATATCACATTTAAAAGGTTTTTCTCCAGTATGAACTCTTAAATGCTGTTGAAGAGTAGTTCTCTGTGCTGCAGTGTAAGAACAAATATCGCATTTAAAAGGTTTTTCTCTAGTATGAACTCTTAAATGCTGTTGAAGATAACTTCTGTGTGTTGCAGTGTAAGAACAAATATCACATTTAAAAGGTTTTTCTCCAGTATGAACTCTTAAATGCTGTTGAAGACTATTTCTGCTTGCTGCAGTATAGGAACAAATATCACATTTAAAAGGTTTTTCTCCAGTATGAACTCTTAAATGCACTTGAAGAAGACTTTTGCATGCTGCAGTGTAAGAACAGATATCACATTTAAAAGGTTTTTCTCCAGTATGAACTCTTAAATGGTACTCAAAATTACTTTTCTGTGCTGCAGTGTAAGAACAAATATTACATTTAAAAGGTTTCTCTCCAGTATGAACTCTTAAATGGTATTCAAGACTACTTTTCTGTGCTGCAGTGTAAGAACAAATACCACATTTAAAAGGTTTTTCTCCAGTATGAACTCTCAAATGCTGTTGAAGAGTAGTTCTCTGTGCCGCAGTGTAAGAACAAATATCACATTTAAAAGGTTTCTCTCCAGTATGAACTCTTAAATGGTATTCAAGACTACTTTGCTGTGTTGCAGTGTAAGAACAAATATCACATTTAAAAGGTTTTTCTCCAGTATGAACTCTTAAATGCTGTTGAAGACTATTTTTGTGTGCTGCAGTGTAAGAACAAATAACACATTTAAAAGGTTTTTCTCCAGTATGAACTCTTAAATGCTTCTGAAGACTACTTTTCTGTGTTGCAGTGTAAGAACAAATACCACATTTAAAAAGTTTTTCTCCAGTATGAACTCTTAAATGCTTCTGAAGACTACTTTTCTGTGTTGCAGTGTAAGAACAAATACCACATTTAAAAAGTTTTTCTCCAGTATGAACTCTTAAATGACTTCTAAGATTTTTCTTCAACTTTGTCTGGTAAGTACAAATATAACATTTGAATATAATCTTTTCTATGAGTTGGTCTTTGTGGTTTCCATTATGTTTAAAATTAAGTAAAGACTTGGATGATTTAAGTTCTAATTTTGCTATTGGGTTCTGCTTTGCTTTGGAATGCTGTAAATGATTTATATAAAATTAGTTTAGTTTGAACATTTTGTTTGAAGCCAATTACTCAGCTAAAACCATATTTATGCTTCATATTTTTCCTGCTACAGAGAATGCAAACAAACTTATCATTGATCAAAATACAAATAATTTTTTAATTCTGCAGTTTACCATGTTGTTTCTATACCATTCTCTTTTATTATTAGTTTTTATTCAATGGTTTGATTAAAATATTCTTGAATAATTCATGGATGATTAGTTCTACATCAGCTAATTTCTAAGAACTTCTACACCATAAAGTGATCTTCTTGTACTGTAAAGGATTTGCAGACAACCTATACTTTGTCTTGTCTATGTGTGCAATTAAGGGCTGGTTTGATAAGCACTTGTATCTATGTGGCTCCAGTCTGCCCACTCCTACCACAACTGGGAGGTACTGATGCCCCTGAGCTTCTGTAGCTTAAGTTTGCCTCACATTTACTATTATGGCAAAATATATATTAACCCTCTTTCATACAAATTTAAAAAATTGTCTATATTGATTAAAATCATTTTGGCATTGAAACTCCTAACATTGTCTAAATGCTGTGAAAGTAAAATTTAGTTTATTAATATCTGGTTCAGAGAATGTACAGAACAGTCAGTGAACTATTTAGTTTAATAAAGTAAGCTTCAAATGGAAACAAGTTTTCTTACCAAAAAGAAAAATCAAACTTTATTTGTTCTTTAAACCTGACTTCAAACTAATTTCAGTCAACCAAAACCATATGAATAACAATGATGATTTGGGGGTTTGTTTAACCTCAATAGTAACACTGAAGGTCCTATAATGAAAGGATAAATAGTTTTTTAGGCCCTGTCCATTATCCTACAAAGGTAAACCCATAGAAACCACCTTAATCACTGAAATCTGAACTCAGAGTTAAGAACAAAACTATATCCTTCAGATTAACAGTCTAATGCCTTTTAATGATGCAAGGGGGGGGGGGGGGCCAAGGGTGAATGCCTGTAAAATACTCTCCCCTTCCCTCACAAGGGAGTGCCAAAATCAAAGTCCGAGGTTTCTGCAATGTTTGGACACATGAAACATCAAAAATTGAAGGTCAAAGATATGGGGAAAGATGGACTGAGGAAGGTTGTTTCAGAGTTGACCAGTTAAGTAGATGAAAGATTGAGAATACTGATTAACCCTTGTGTTACAGAGTTGGGCAGAAAAGTGATGAGAATGTGTTGGAAGTCAGGTACCGCATGCTCTCATTAAAGGAGGCAACATGCTGTTAGTGTGTTCAGAAGAGCAGTGTCTGTTATAGTAGAAACAGTAGAGTGAGGCAACATTGCAGTGAAGAGAGAAAAAATGAAGACAGGCAGTATAATGTGGGAAACTGACAAGACAAAAAGCCTTTGATTCCACACAGTCAAGTAGAGCTGTGTGGGTTCACTCTGTGTGGGTTCAGTCTGCCCTCACAGGAGCAAATGAGACTCCCCTCTGTACAGAGACAGCAAATGAGGGGATGAAGAAACTGCAGAGTCAGCACAACACAACCTCTAAGAAGCTGTTTTGCAGAGGTCTTTCCAGGAAAGATCACAAGGAAACACCAAGAATGTTACAGAAGAGGAAGGATTGTTTTTTTCTTTCTCTAATTTACCGCTGATTCATACCTATAGAAAGCGGTACATATCTCGGTGAGGCAGTGGGTGGGTGGTGTTACTGTGCTGGGGGTGGTAGACTAGGGGAGTAAGGGTCAGTTGCTGGATAG
The DNA here is from genome assembly GCA_023014485.1 of Bathynomus jamesi. Classification (NCBI taxonomy): domain Eukaryota; kingdom Metazoa; phylum Arthropoda; class Malacostraca; order Isopoda; family Cirolanidae; genus Bathynomus; species Bathynomus jamesi. The sequence goes on along the minus strand of JAJOZX010004523.1, from coordinate 327,989 downwards.
TGGGTAGGAGGGGTATGGTTTTAGATGCGATGGAGCAGATGGGAGTGAGTAAGGAAGAAGAAAATTGCTTCTGTTGAAAAGTGGGGGCCTTCGGCGAGTATGGATCGTAGATGGTCGGGTATGGGATTTTCGGCTGAGAGAAGGAAACACCTGCGACGAAGAGCAGACAACTTTGGGCATTCCACCAGGTGTATGACAGTGATAGAGGTATGGCAGATAGGGCAAAGCCGGGCTGGCGATTTTGCCATAAGGTGTCCATGCGTGATGTGGGTGTGGCCTAGGCGGAGACGGGCTAGAATTACTTCTTTATGGCGGGACTGGTGGAGTGAGGAGGCCCAGTATCCTATTTGTGGCTTGATCATGTGGAGTGTATTTTGTGTGGCCTGGTCCCATTCCTGCTGCCATATGGAGCGGAAGTGGGAGTGGAAAGTCGGGAAGAAGTCGGAGAAGGGTAGGGGTTAGGGTGTGACAGTTGCCCCAACTTTGTCCTACAATGCTGTTCAAAATTTTGGTGTTGCATATTGACATAAAAAATACCCACGTGCAATTTTTTGAAGATTCATGCATATTCGAGTGAGCACCAGCAATTTGAAAAATAGTGATTTTGCTTATACGGCATACGCGCCTATATATGAGATTACACAACCATCATAAGGGATATTAACACAAATCATTTGCCTGTCTTAATTAAAAGCTGTTATCACTAACACAAAAAAGTTAATCATTCTTATTCTCTCATGGTACATTAAGGGGTTTTATCATATATTCACAAGGTATTATTTCTCTAGAGCAAGAAACCATGATTTCTGTTCGGAAACAGATGATCGTTTGCGCTGATTAGGAACGCGGAGTCTGTCATTTTCAACTACTTGAAGGACTTCTTGAAAGCGCTCCTCATCCCTGGCAACATTAAGAAAGTCATGGCAAAGTTTTACACCACACACTGCAGCCTCATTGATGACCTGAAGCTTGTCCACAACCCGTTTCATGTTCAGGTAGTCATCATGATCCGCCCATTCACTGGCTGGACTGTAGAGAAACTGATAGGGCATGCCTAAAATGGTGAAGAACCGGCTTGAGTCAGGCCCAATTAGGTCCACCAGGGCAGTGCCACTTTCTGGGACAGGGGGAAGATACGGCTTTCCATAGCCCCCATGATTGAGCCCCACTCTCTTAGTAACTTCAGTGCCTTCATGGCAAAGAAGGGCCTTCCTCATCTCCTCTTTTGTCCTTTCTTGTACTTGGGACGAGAACAAAGCCAGTGGGGCCAACTCCTCAGTTAGGTACCAAGTGTGTCTACCGAGTGCCACACGTGCTTTGTCAACTATTGTGGCATCATATGGGGCAAATTCAGCCAAGGTTTCAACCAAATTCAAGTCATTCAGTGGCGCACTTGCTGGAACGGGGCAAACAATCCACCATGGGACATAAACAGCGACTGTGAACACAGCAAACCGTTCTAACTTGCTGATTTGACTTTGTCACAACCTCGGCTTTGGGAAACTGCTCTTTGATCTGGCCTGACAAAAGAACAATCTTGAGGGTATAGAGCAGTTTAGCCATCCACCTTGCTTTGTGAAGTGCGCCGCGGTAGACCATTGTGAAGTTCACTGGCTCGGATCCTTTAGTTACAAGCAGCAGACAAAGCTCTACCAGCTCCTTGTAGTCGCCACGTGTAAATGGTTGGGCTAGAGATTCACGGAAGAAGTCAGCCATCTCCTGCTGGCGCTCCTCAAACACTCCAGGCATTGCGGGGTAGTAGTATTTATTTTTTTCATTGTACGCCAGTTAAGAGAAATGGTTCTTGAACCTAGAAATGCAATTATTGGGATTATTGTATTTCGTACTAATCTATAATATTGTTTTAGGGGTATTAAGATTGATATGATCGATCATTTGCTTGGTGTTAGTATATCTTATAAGTCTAATAAAAGAAATTCCACTAAATTTGTTCATTAGATAATAATATTCCTTGTTATTTTGTAAAGCTTATGACTCACCTCTGGAAAACCATTATGTTTGGACTTGAAGAACCCTCCACTTTCAAGCAATCCCAGCAAACACCTAGGATGACTTCGCCCACATGCCTGCAACAGGCGCACCAGAATACGGCATGCTCTAATTCCTTTTGGAGGGAGACGCAAGCAGCTGTTTTTTGTCCTGAAAAAAAAATGTAATTGTAGTTTAAGGCCACCATTTCAGGCACGTGCTTTTTGCAGATTTCTGTTAAATCATTCACTGTATTTTGGTATTAATGTCGTGATAAATTCACGCTGATGTTTGAAATAGGTTTACCTGTATTGGATGAAGTTGTGTCGAAAACCATACCAACGACATTCTGTTCACACTCCCAATCGACCAGAAGTTGTTTGGTTGCTGTTGATATCAAGTCTCCTTGAACCAGGCCAGCTTTTTGAGTCAAATGCGGAAGAGGTGGGACTCCAAGAAGCTTTGTGCCATTGACACCAGACACAAGAATGGGCAGGCGGTCATCAGTGCCTTTGAAATCCAGCGTGTCCATAAGTTTACCATCCCAGTGCACCGGTACTTTGTCTGATGGTTGCCATTCATCCATGATTTTTAAACTTATTTCTGACACGATGGAAGCTCGGTATCGGTGGGCCGTCCTTGCAGATACAAGGGAGTACACAACTGCACTCAGCTGGGTCGGCGAGATGTTGTTTCGAACACTGCATGAAACAAGTTCTGCCGACTTCAGAATATCATGGGGCACAAAAATTGAAACTCCCTCTTTCACTGTTCTCCGATGTTTTCTCTTTGGTTCAGCAGTGCTGGCCTCATCAATGTCATCGTCCTCATCAGAGCTAATAGGTGAATCAATATCAGCCTGTACATTCTCAGCATGATCACATTGCTCTCTCTCTTGTCGCTTCTCTTCTCGCATCTGCCTTTTCTGTCGCTTCTGAACCTTTTCTGTGAGTATTTTGTTTACCCCAGAGTAGGTAGCTACTCTGTCACTTAGCATGCTTTTCATAAAGAGTATGTCAGTATCAATGGCATCTTGTTCAGCCTGAGTTTTCCCCTTTTTCGCAGCCACCATGTCTTTCAACACTGTGTTCTTATAAAATTTCATTGTCAGGCTCAATTCTGATTTAAACTTCATAATTCCAGGATCATCAGCCCGTCTTCTATCCTCATTCTTTTTCATAAGCATCATGTAGTCTTTGTCATAGTAAGTTTTAATCACTCGGCCAATATTGTTCCTGCCTGTAATGGTTGGGACATTCGCCTTCTGGTAATGCAAAAGCACATTGTCAATGGTGGCAGATAAAGCCTGGTCCCAATGCATATCCCGAAGGTTTGCTAACAGACACAGTAAGACCTGCCTATTAGTTGGCAGTTTGCAGCCCTTTATTTCCTTTTCTTCTTCTCGGGGTACGGTGCCCAATAACATTCTGACATACTCATCATCTTGCCGTGTATCCATGATTAAATTCTCTATTCACAACATCAAATCACTGTCAAGGGAAAAGAAAAGAGCACCATTAAAATTAAATGCAATAAAATAATACGTGGAAAATTTGTGGGTCAGCATTCCAGACCCAGAAATGAAAATCTGATAAAATGTGCTATTTTCACACTTATTTATGAAGTTCATAAGCTGAAATAGCAATACTTGCTGGTACGACGGTGCTAGCTCAAACATGCACCGATCTCCAAGAAAATTTACAGGGGTGTTTCCTAGATAAATACACAACACTAAAACTTTGAACAGCATTGTAGGACCATTTTTTGATTTTTGGAGGGCAACGGTCACACCCTCGTAGGGGTCGGGAGGCCGGCAGTGAGCAGGCCGCCTTTGCCGTGCGGTCCACCTCCTCGTTACCCTGGAAGCCGACATGAGCCGGGACCCAGCAGAAGGTGGCTGTCTTGTGTTGGAAGGCCATTAGAAAGTGGAAGGTTTGCTGGATGGTACAGATGAGTGGGTGAGGAGGGTTAAATCTTTCTAGGGAGAGAAGTGCGCTTTGGGAATCTTAATAAATGATGAAAGAGCTGGCAGGGTGCGCACAATATCGAGGGCCTCCATAATCGTGAAAAGTTCCACCGAAAAACCAGAGGCCTTGCGGGGCAGGCCGACGCGCCGGGAAAGTGGCTGGGACAGAATCATTGCTGAGGAGGCCACACCAGCTTCCGAGCAGGAACCATCCGTGTAAATGTCAACTGCGTCTGGGTGTTGGGTTGCATGTTCACAGAAGAGTGACCTGTATATTATGGCGCTCGTGGTATTCTTCGGTAGGGCACACAGATCCATGCAAAACTTGATAGGGGTGAGGAGCCAGGGGGGGTAGATGCTGAATGAAATGGTGATAACTGAGGGGGTGGGCATGTTGAAACGATCAAGGAAAGAGTGGACCACTTCAGTGAAGTGCCAGCTCTGTCCCTGAGGTTGTAGTTCAGAAACCGCCATGCCTAGAAGCGAAGATGATAGCCTCTGTGCACGGATGTATGTCCTCATGAGGAGTAGACCCCATCGGAGGGCGAGAGGGAGATGATCGCAATCCACGTGGAGGCTGGGGAGGAGCGGAAAGCACCGGTGGCGAGGCGGAGGCCTCTATTAAGTACCGGGTCCAGGATACGAGGCGGGCGTTGGAGGCTGAACTGTAAACTGCACTACCATAGTCCAGCTTCGACTGTACTATGAAAGTGTAAAGGCGAAGAAGAGAGCGTCGATCTGCACCCCATGTGGTGTGGGAGAGGTGATGCAGGAGAGCGAGGGGGCGTCGAAGGGATTGCTTTAGGTGCTTGAGATGGGGAACCCAATTGAGCCGTCGGTCTAGGGTCATGCCCAGAAAACGCGTGGAGGGTACCACCTCAAGAGGACTGCCGTATAATGTGACAGAGGGTAGAGGAAGGGTTGTGGGTCTTCTTCTACTGAAGACCATACACTTGGACTTAGGGATGGAGAGGCGGAAACCCACCGACGTCGCCCACCTTTCCACCCAGTAGATGGCGAGCTGCATTTGTCGTTGAACGATGGACGGTTCTCACCCTGCGAAGTAGATCGCAAGGTCATCCGCGTAAATGGAAGAGCGGATGGTGGGTGGAAGGCATTTTGAGACAGTGTTCATCACGACGGAGAAGCAGAGAACACTGAGGATGCTTCCCTGTGGGACCCCGTCCTCCTGCACGAAGGTGTCAGAGAGGACTGAGCCCACCCGGACTTTAAAGGTCCGGGAGGAAAGGAAGCCCCTGATGAAGGTCGGCATGGCTCCGACGAGGCCCAGATGTCGGAGCTGACCGAGGATCATTGCTCGACGGGTGTCATAGGCCTTCTGGATGTCGAAAAAAATTGACAGTACGAACTGTCCATTGTCGAAGGCATCCTGTATGTCTCGGCTGAGAAGCAGGAGGGGATCAGTGGTGGAGCGGAATTGTCTGAAGCCGGACTGGGTAGCCGGGAAGGAATTGCTATTTTCAAGGACGAACGATAATCGCGTAGCGACCATTTTTTCGAGGATTTTGCAGGCACAACACGTCAGGGCGATTGGTCTGTAGTTTGTGGGGTCCAGGGAATCTTTGCCGGGTTTGGGGATAGGGATGACGTGGGCCTCCTTCCACCTAGAGGGGAAGGCGCCCTCTATCCATATGCGATTGTATAGGTCTAGCAGGAAAATCTGTAAGGTAGTGTGGATGTGCTGGATCATGCCGTACGGAATACCGTCCGGACCGGGACAAGGGGATCGTCGAGAGGCCAGTGCCGCCTGTAGTTCACGCATGGTAAACAATCGGTTGTAGGTGCTGTCTATGGACGGTGGAGAGGGGCTATCGTCAGGGGCGGGTACGGAATCGGCTGCAGAGGAAGAAACGGCGGCGAAGGTAGAAGCGAGGTGGTTTGCCACCGACTTGGGCTCACATAGGAGTCCGTCATTAGTCCGGAGGACCGGGGGTCGGGAGGGGACATGTCGCCTCTCGACACCCCGTACCTTCTTCCAGATGGTAGCCGAAGGTGTGGTGGCGGTGATGCCGGACACAAAGGCACGCCAAGAGGCTCGGCGCGCTGTCTTCATTGTGCGGCGGGCGATGGCCCTGGCCCGCTGCATCTCCGTGCGATGGATGGGGAGTCGCGTCCGGTAGAAGCGCCGAGTTGCCCTTCTTGGCGCGCACGGCCTCCGCGCACTCCGGGGTCCACCAAGGCACCCGTCGGGCGCGGGGGTAGGCGGAGGATCGTGGTACGCTAGTGCTTGCAGCCGCTAGAACGACGGACTCGAAATATGCGATGCACTCGTCGATGGATGGGAAGTGGGCAGTTGTAAGGGTTGTATACGTGTTGTCGCGGAAGCGGGCCCAATTCGCGTTGGTAGTAACCACCTTACCGGTACCCGAACAGTCTGGTCGGGTCGATTGAGCGTGAGTTGAATGGGGAATGGTCACTTCCATGGTCCTCTCGGAGGACTTGCCACGTGAAATCTAGGAGGGCATCAGTTGAAACGAGGGACAGGTCTATACAGGATGGAGTGCAGGTGGTGGCATGGTAGAATGTAGGAGAGCCATCATTGAGGCACTCGAAGGAGAGCTCGGTCATGACAGATATCAGGGTTGGGGCCATATAGGTGGAGTGTGTGTCGCCCCACAAGGGGTGGCGACTATTGAAATCGCCCAGTAGTAGGAAGGGCCTGGGGAGTTGTTGTACGACTTCCACCAGGTCATCGCGGGAGACTTGAGCGTGGGGGGGGAGGTAGATTGAGCAGACGGTGTACTGTCTATCCAGGGAGAGCCGGGCGGCAATCACCTGTAGCGGGGACCGGATGGAGAGATTGTGGAAGGGGACTGCGTGGTGTACGAGAATGGCAGCTCCCCTTCGAGTGCAGGTAGGAGGCGGGGTGGCGATGCAAGAATAACCAGTAGGGCAGGGCATGGGCCTGGTCCCCAGGATTAGCTCCTGGAGACAGAACACACCGGACGGGAAGTGGCAATCAAGGAGTTAAGGCCTTCATAGTTCGCGAATATTCCTCTACAGTTCCAGTGGACTATTGTGGTTTTCGGGGGATCCATTAGTTGATGAAGGGGGATGGGTAAAGGTGTAGGTGCTAGGAGGTTGGAGTGTGAAGGGAGATCTGAAGTTCGCGAAATTGAAGGATGGGTCGGGAGCATGGCTGGCTATCTACCGTTTACCAGGGAAGGAATCGGTCGGCCTGTCGAACCCCGTGGAGGTTGCGGGGTCAAGTCGGCCGAGCGAGACCAGAGGCGTGGATCACAGCAGACAGAGGAACATCGTGGGCTGAGAGGGTCAGAAGTGTTTTGACGGGCTTCTGTGGTCGGGCCAGGAGGGGGCACGTTAACCCCAAAAGTGGCGCCACCCCGCCTGTCCGGGGTCTCACGGCGGACCCTAGGTGGCGACAGGGGGTACCAGAAGGACCGGGCGGGTGGGAGGGAGGGCGTACTCAGGGTGGCTGACAAGGAGGAGGCCAGGGATATTGGGGGGTAGAAGGTGAACCAGAGTGGTCTCGTGGAGGGGTGGAGAAAATGGCACCAGGAGGCAAGGGCAGATCCATGAGACTCGTGGGCGCGGCCGAGCTCCCCTCGGTCACACCGTGCAGCTGCGCCAGGGCCGCATCCACTGGATCCTCGGGGGAGAGGATATTGTTCAGATTGGGTCTCGTCGTAGGGGGCGGGTCATGGATTTCAGCAACTATTGTCAGAGTCTGTGGGGGTAGAGTGGTGGGACTTCTGCGGTGGGGAGAGATGGACATAGTAGATGTAGTGTGCGGTGTGAGGGTCCGAGCCGTCTTCTTGGTTCTAGGGGAAGAGGGAGAGACATGTTGGAAGGCCGGAGGGTCTGGCGACTCACTCCGGCGTCTCCGCCTCGACGGCTTGCTCCGGGTGGCAGGTTCGGGCGTGTGCAGAGAGTACTGGGAAGGCAGGGTTTGAGGTGGATGGGGCCTGGGTGTTCTGGTCCCAGACTCCTAGGGAGTTCGTGGCAGGTGAGGTGCGGGAAGAGAAGGGATGGTGGGGGGACAGGAGACCGTCGGGTCCTGCGAGGATTTTCTTTTGGGGGACAGGGAGCAGTGGCTGGGGGGGTTTCGGCGGCAGGTCAGGGCGGCGTGCCGAGATGATAGAGCCGAGAGTAGCAGCATAAGACACCCCCGGCCTCACCTCCCAACTCCGCACCCTGTCTCGTGCCTCACGGGGGCTAAGGAAGTCCATTACTTGTAGGCCTCGGACCTCCTCCTCAACTTGAAGAAAAAGGCATTCGCGGGATGAAGAGGGGTGTGCGCCTTCACAGTTGGAGCATTTGGGTGTGTTGGGGCACCTGTCAAGGTGAGCTAGTTGTCCACAGTGAACACACAGTTGATGCGGCTGTCGACAAACGGAGCTAACGTGTCCAAACTTGTTGCATTTAAAGCAACGGGTCGGGTCTGGGATGTATGGGGGGATAGAAAACTCGCATGACGCGCGGTCTCCCATACCCCATAGGGCCCATACAATGCGGTCGGGGGGATTAAGGTATTGAAAGTAAGGAGCAGACGTGGGGTGGGGGAGGGGGTGCCTCCCTGTCGGGATATGAAGCGATAAATCTTAGTGACTCCTTGGGGTGCGAGGTCCTCCAGGAGCTCGTTCATTGCAATCGACAATAGGCGGGTGGTGTAAATAGTGCCCTGACTCTGGTTCAGGCGAGGGTGTGGGGAAACGGACACCGAGCATCCAAGGACCTCAGTGACGGAGAGTAGGGCTTTTGTCTCTGTGGCTGAGCATGATTTTACAAGGAGGGAGCCATCCCTCTGTGGGCGTACGTCATAGCGGCTGGAGTTGCTGTGGATTCGGATCGCCTGGAACGTCCATTCAGAGTTGGTCGGGAGGGACCCAGATTAGGCCGAATCACCAGGAATTTGTGGATACTTAGAAGGGAGAGGGAGGCTGTAGAGTCGAAGTGGACTGGGATATTCAACGGTCGATAGGACGGCCGTGAATGCCGGCTCCCCCGTCCGCCGCGGGGCTCCCTCCGTGGGGAGGTGGGCTGACGGCGGGTGAGGGGGACATATGGGGAGAGCAAGAAGCCGGGTTGTGGGGGCAAGTCCTGGGTGGAACTTGACTTGCCCGAAGGTGGCTGAGGTGGGCTGGGGCGAGACCCCTGCTCCAGAGAGTGTAGGTCCAAGGGCATATCCTGGGTGGAACTTGACTTGCCCGAAGGTGGCTGAGGTGAGCTGGGACGAGACCCCTGCTCCAGAGAGTGTAGGTCCAAGGGCATAGTTGAGGGACAGACTGGGGTCGGCAATGGAAAAGGAGAGTGCAAGCGTTCCGCTTCCACAGGGGGGTCAACCCCATCAGGTTGCGGTCTTCCAGTGGTAGAGGACTTGAGGGCCTGGTTGCCCACCACCCGAGTGTTGAGAGTAGTAGTCTGGGAATGAGAAGCAGTAGTCGTAAGCCAAGGGGGAGAAGTATCCATAGCGAACAAAAGAGAACTTCATCCCCCGCGCGCATCCAGCCACCACCGACTCCAACAAAGGAAAGGCGAATCATGGGCACATTTGGTCCCACCGCCAATAGATGTCACGCAGGGGAGATACACCCGTACCCAGTCCCTGTGCCTGAAAGGCAGCCACTCTCATCCAACGTGTGATGAAAAGTGGCAGGGACAGGGCTTGGGTTTGGTTGAAAAGTGACAAGGGTGCAGGGCAACCACCTCCCACACCCAAGGGCTTAGGAAGGGGTCAAAATCAAGGTCCAAAGAACAATGCCAAAAAGAGAAAGAAGCAAGAAAGAATGGGTGAAAGGAGAGAAGCAGGAGATCAGCCGGGTCCCCAAATGGAGGATTGAGTTATGTATTGTTAAAGATAAGGAGATAGTTGTGTGGAAGATTGTGATGAATAGACAAGTAAAGGAACTAAGTTTTTGAGGCATTGAAAGCTACAAGGATTTTTCTGTCCCAATCAGAGAGAGCAGAAAGATCAGAGGTCCAGTGTGTCATAGCTGATTCATGCAAAGCATGGAGGAATTGTTATGAGGGACACTTTTTGAAGTTTGTGGAGAAATGAAAAGTAGAATCATTGGCATAGGAGTGGATAGGCTAGGAAGTACAACTTAAAAGATCATTAGTTAATAAATAAAAGGAAGTAAGTGACAGAACAGGCCTCTGAAGAATGCCACTATTAATAGACTTTGAAGAAGAACAGTGTTCATTCAAGAACTTTAGAAAGGCAAGAAATCAAAGCAATTGGATGATAGTTAGAGGGTTCAGAGAGGTCACCCTTCTTTGGAACAGGCTGAATGAAATGTAGCAGATCAAAGACAAAGATGAAGTAGTTTGCCTAGGCAGGGTGTAAGCACAGAAGCACAGTTCTTCAGAACAACAGAAGGGACCCTTCAGGACTGTACACCTTCTTACAATCGAACCCAGATAGGGCAGAAGAACCATACTTGAAAGGTACTCTAATTTCAAGCAAAATTAAATCAGCTGGGAGAGTGGAGGCGGCTAGGCTACTCTGACTGATTGGCAAATAGTTATATGCAATTTAGGGTGCTCCAAAAAAAACATGATTTTGAATATTTGCTCCCCAGTTATTTTCTCATTGCTATCATGCTTCTGAATACTTTTGGGAATTTTTAGCTCGATCCTAACATATTAAGCCTTGCCACCAGCCTCATGTAAAATTGAGGTTTTGTGATTTTTGAATTATGCAATTAGGTCTGATTTGTAGGTATTATTACTTAAGATTAAGTTACATAAACCTCATAAAAATGAATTAGGGTTAATTAGAATTGATTTAAAAATACAAAGTATTGATATAGTATAAGTATATGTGCAAAAAAAAAAAAACCAAACGAGCTTAAAATTTGGTATTTCTTCTTATTTCTAGGGAAATTATATGAAGATTGGCCTTTACCGAGGTTTATGCCCCCTCACTCCTGCGTAATTGTTTATAACTGTAGCCATCAGGTTTATTTTTGTTTTAGCAGGAGTGGGCCTCTTCCTTTTGGCAGTTATAAACAGTCCCTTTTGATCTTATTTTGATTTTACAGAAGATGGTTTAGTGTCCCTTTCTTGAAATCAGGAATTAGTTTCCTTTGGCACTCTACAACCTGAAGCATGTATTGTCTTTGGGGCTCATCCTTGGTAATGTTATTTGAGTAATCTTGATTGAGCTTCACAGCTCTTTCTGCAAGATCATTTACTATTTTGACACTTCTAACATATTCAAATACTTTTTTATATTCAGAATCTACGTTCCACTCACTTGGGTCCTTTGTCATACATTCCATATCCATTCCCAGATAATTTTTTTAGCTATTTGGCACTTTTCAGAGATCTCAATTTTATTTGCAAACAGTGAAAATGAAACTAACTTTTCTGTCATATACCAAAAATGTCTTTCAAAAGTTTTTATAGCTGCTGAGGCCACATCTGAATCAATTTTACAATAAGAATTTAAATTGTGCCATAATTTTAGGTCATTTATTGCAGCATCAGCTGCATTGGTAGCTGATAACCAGTGTTGTATATAAAAAAGCAATGTGAATGTGCAAAAGCATTCAAAATTTTTAATTTTTTTGGAATCGTACCCAAGTTCACCACTGAAAGCAAACATTTTAGCCGCATACAAAATGTACGCCATCCACCTTGCATGGTGATATGCTCCTGGCTTTAACCAATGCACACCATGAGGCGGAGTCCCTCCCAAGAGAATAAGCATAAGTTCCACACACTCTTTGTAATCTTCTCCTGGTAATGATTTTTTGTCAGAACTTCAGAACTTTGGGTCAACGTTTCTTGAAGAAATTTTTTAACATCTTCACAATGAGATTTTAAGGATCGATCTTTAAATTCAAGAATTTTGAAATTTTCTTTGTTGATGGTATTCTAAAACTTCTGAAAATTTTTAAAATCTAAATTATTTGGACTACTTGTTATTGCCGAAAAGTTTTGACCAAACTACTTGCAAGATTCTTTCCAGTATGTGGTGTCTTTTTCAGCAATTGTACCATTAAAATTTCTAAATTTCTCTTTCTTCATTGGTCCATCTTTTAGGTAGAAAAAATAGCGTAAAATGTCCCCCTTTGTTGGGATTCGAACATCAGAGAGTTTTTTGATAGGCTTTTCTATTAGCCATATTGTATCATCTTTTCTTAAGGAAATATTTTAATTATCCTCTGATTTTTTATTTGGATCATCTTCATTATTATTACCATTTCCGTTTGCCATTGAAAAGTAATCAATTATTGCTCTTCTTGACAAGAAAATAAGTATTAAATTTTGTAATAATTATTTAAGTTTATATAAACTCAAGTAAAACTATGATTTATTAATAGATATGCTATTTAGGATAGGTAAATGTGAAAAAAAAAAAAATGTAAGTATTAAGTATAATAAATTAATTCAATAACGCATATTTTTCAGCTGCCTAGTGGCAAGGCTTAGTATGTTTCAATGTAGTTAATATTTTTTTCTGGCATTAATATGATATAAAAGAATGAGAAGAAACCCTGGGAGCAAAGTTTTATGAGCTTTTTTCATCTTTTAATTTTCGGAGCACCCTAATATGCATACATCAATTCTGATTAAAATGGCTTAATCAAATATTTACATCAAGAACTAATTCTCAAACAGTCATTGCATGTCCTATGTTTTACTAGTTTTACAAATGTCTGCCAAAATAACACATTCATTTCACTGTTCTGGAGCTTGGTTATCAGTTAAAACTTTGGACCACAGTCTTCATTCATCTTCACTTCCATCATATTATTAGAACCTTATGAGGTAAACTGGAGCCAGAGCAAGATTTTCATTTAATATCCAGTTATAGTTTCATACTTTAGAAAAGGGCTGCAGCTCCTGCTTTCCAGTGCCATACTCAGATGTCCAGTACATCCCTACTCCATTCATCTTTGCTTCATCATGTAATCAAACTTATTATTGAGACTCATTGCTATTGAGACTCATTGCAAGAATCAAAATTGTTATAATCAACTATGTAAAACAGAAAATAGTAAAATCACTATTCTTATATTCATTTCAAATAATTTCTTGACAAAGTAAACTCATAAATTTTTTCAATTCCAAATATCAAGTGCGTTTTGTCATTAATTAGGCCTATATTATAATATCCAAGGAATAATTTTCACCTTTCTGACTTCTACTCTACTATTTGACTACTGTTAGTACTGTGTCACTAGACTTCTTTCAAATAAACTGAGAAAACTTTTTCATCTTACCTGTTTATTTGAAGGTTTAGCATCAGTCCTCAGTTTATGGTCATTAATGTTCAGTTTTCTAAGCTTAACCAGTGGGTATTTGGAACACTGAATTCTTCTGAACAGAATTTGCTTACTCAATAACACATTACAATCTTGTTTATGATTCTCAACTTTTGAAATTTCTTCTAAATTTGGATCATAAAGTTTGAGGCTTTCTTTCTGACATGAATCTTCAGATCTCTGAAACAAATTTTTTTTTAAATACATTATATACATGTAAATATTTGATAGAGACAAAATAATTGTAAATTTTTATAATTTTATAAAGCTACAGAAGTAAAAGTTTTATCACAAGCAGGGATGGGAAACTGAATCGAACTGCAATCGATAAACTGATAAAACTGATATTATTTTATGAACTGAAATCGAAAAAAACTCGAACTGAAAAAAATTCTGACAACTAAAATCAAAATTTGAACTGAAATTGAAAAACAATCAAAAACTAAAATCTGAATTCAAATAGATTAAAAATAACAGTTTTACTTTACAGTTTTGAGGAGCATTTGGATTGTGAAAAAATATAAATAACGTGAATTATTTTCCTTTTTTTTGAGACGTAACATTTGTATGGATTTAAAATATCCATTTATCCTTTAATTCGCTGTGGAATTGCTTTTAGTTCTGTTAGTGTGGAACGACTTTTCTCTCTTTTCAGATTGATTTTAAGTCCTCAAAAAACAATTTGTTGCCCAAAAGCATTGACACTATTTTAATTGTTCACCCTAATTTTAATATGCAAGTTTACAAAGTATTTGTATTTTGTATATAATAAACAGAGGTGCATTTAATCATTTTATTCCCCCTTTCTAATACTATTATTTGTATATTTTATACATGTCATGTGCTTCAAAATTTAAAAAGTGTATGAATTAATAAAACATCTTGAATTGAAAGTTTTTGTTAAATAAAACTATGTGAAAGAAATGAAGCGAATAAGTAAAAAAATAAAAGACAAGTGTTTCGTGCTGATTCAGTTGGCTATAGCTGCTTATATGTTTAATCATACAAAAGTAAAGATAGTTAGTAAAGCAAATTCTCTTTGAAAAACAGAAATTGAATGCAAACACAAATATAAAATTAAATCTGAATTTGTCAACAGGGTACCTGACTGAAAATAATATAAATAGTACAAAGAAATTCTTAAAGAAGTCTGAAAAAAAACTGGAATCAAAATTTAAATTGAATCAAACCAAAAAATATAAAACTTGAATCAAAAAATAAACTCAAATAAAAAAAAATTAAAAACTTGAAATTGAAATCAATATTTTTGCAAATGAACTTAATCAAAAACTGGACTTAAAAATTTACCAGTTTCCCATCCCTGATCACAAGAAATCTTCCAAAAGTTATTTCATTACAAGTAGGGTGTCCAGATTTGTGCTTGGAAAAACCAGGACAGGGATGGAACCATGAATTTGAAAAGGGCAGAGGTGGAGTGCAGATATAATTGTCTGAAATATATGCCAAGTGAAATGAGGCTTACAATTTGTGGGTTTGTGGGAGCATTGTAAGTTCCCCCAATTGGGTCCAGGGTGGAGCCTCAGAGAGCCCAAGCATTTTCAGCTGTTTTTAGCATGAGAAACACCTTTTTCCAGACCACTAATTTAACATGCCTAAATATTTCTAGATGAAATTACATGGTGATAAAATATAACTTTTTAACAGAGTAAATGAATACTAAATATAATAATATACACCTTATAGTTTCACATTCGCATAGTACAGTAGACTCACGATAATTCGTGAGCTAGGGACTGATAGAAGTCATGAATTATCAAATTGTGAAATATAGTTTAATATATTTAAATGGGAAAAATTAGTTTGGTTCCAGAGGCCAAAGAATACACCCAAAAATAATCAAAATACACTTTAATATCTAGAAATATGTACATCACTTAGCCTTGAAAAATGAGGTAACTTTCATTTGCTTCTGAGCTGCCATGGTCCTGTCCAGAAGTCTGCTGTAGGTGCTGCTGGCTCTTGTGATGTTCTCAATCACCCCCAATGCCCTCTCCATATCAGGATCCTTCTCCCTGGTGAGTTTCTTTGCTTCATTCATGTGGGACATGAACATCCGCAGGTCTGCTATGGACCAGTCACTCTTCTGCCTCATTGCCTGTTTGTCTTCAGCCTCACCTGCTTCTTCCTCCTCCTCTTGCCTCTGAGTTTTCTGCCATCTGGAGCACTACCTCAGCAGTAAGATGCTCATTCATGGTGACAATGAGCTCTTGGAAGTCATCCTCAATAATTTCTTGGAAGCCAGGGTCATCTCACATCTTGTGGCTCAGTGTGAGGATTTCATTCACATCCTGCTTCCTCTGTTCCTTGAACCCCCCGAAGTTGTTCACCACATCAGGCCAAATTGGAGCCCACACACCATTGAGGGTCCTCTCTTGGCCAGATGTGGAATTATAAATCTGAACTTGAGCATGAATTATGAAATTATGGTGCACATTATCAAAAAAGGGACTTAATTAGGTCATCGTGAATTAAAAAAATCTAATTATAAAATAATGAATTATTGCGAGTCTACTGTATATAATTAATAACTCTTAAAATATGTAAAAGCAAAACAAAATATTTCATCAAATCACCACACTTATGAAGAGATAAACACCAACCCCCCTCAGTAACATCGGAATACCAACTAACTCCATAACTCACATGAGCCATGACTCATATTTAACTCATTCTCAAAACTTATGAAATCCAATAACAGACAGTCATTTTTTTGTCCTGAAAACTTTTTTCTAAAGATCAGAACAGCTCTCTGAAAACTGGGACATATGGACACCCTAATTACAAGACATTCAGATTCAGGTTTTATATTGAGAATGAGTGATTAGTTAACTAATTGCAACATCAATGTCACTGACACCAAATATAATCTTACTTTGAGAATAAAAGAGAAAAATTAAATTCTATAAAACTGAGACAAATGGTAAAATGAGAAATGAATAACAAGAATATAATGAATGAAGCAAAAGTGAAAATGGGTAAACTATTGAGGCTTAAAAAGATAAATATGAGAGATTGACAGCCTTCTGAGCATCTAAACAAACTTAAAAACTCGCTACTGGGATAATACAATCCTGCTATCCTCATCTCAGTACTCTGCGAGATGATGCCATTATAAGTTTCCAAGACTGGGATACTCAATCTACAAATGGAGTGCAGTCAATAGAACTATACAATCTTTACAGTAGAGCTAAGAGCCTCTCTAACAAATACTATTTGGTAAGAGATATGGTCAATTCAAAAGTATGCTAGTGGAGTTTCCTTCCATCAGGACATACAAGGGTAACCCCAGGGGCAGCTGTAGCCAGAGCTGTGATGAGTACAGACTGCACGAGTATGAGTACTTCAGATTTATACAAGTAAAGTATGAGTACTAGTTGTTTTGTCTGAGTACAAGTATTGGTACTCATAGAAAAGTACTCATGAGTACATACGAGTACATTCATTTCCAGAGTCTGAAATATGACCTGAAATGCTAAATGCGACCTCCTCCATCCCCTAATAGTCGCGCCTTCTCTCTCCAATTGATTGATAACCTTTTTTTCCAAATTTATTAGAAATAGATTACAAATTTATTCAACATCTATTTAAGGTAAAATTTACAAAAGGTGCACTTTGCAAAATTGATTATGTAGGTGGCTGTGGTATGCAATGTAATTTATGTAGATAGTCAATGACACAGTTTATGTAACATTTATTAATCACACACTCTAAGAGACACGAGATAAACACAAAGCAACACTCACCACTCATTGCCATCTTATATCTTAATGTAGGTGAAAAATTAATTAATAATAAAATTAGAAGAACTAAACACTACAATTAGTTATAAAATATTTAGAATTGAATGCAATTGTTACTTATTTAAATTTTATCATCAATAAAACATTCTCGAATATTCTTGTAACAGGAAAGGAAAATTACAATATAAAATAAAGTTAAATTCTAAATTATTTCAAATAAATATTTACAATTACAAATTTAAATTCAAAATTAATAATTTAATTCCAAATTTAATTTCAGAATTATTTGAAATAAATCTCCACAATTACATTAAATAACATAGGCTTAATTGATTTTAATGAATAATTTACTCCTACCAGCTTCAGTAGTTAATGTTACATCTAACAAACATAATATCTTGGAAAGTTGTATCCTTCATAAAACATCTATTTGGATGGAAGATGTTCCCTGCAATACTGAATAGTCTCTCCATAGGGGCAGAAGAAGCTGGGACACAGGTATTTATTTGCCAGGAGAGCAAGCCTTGGAAACAGTACTTGCTCTTCTTTCCAGTAGAGCAATGGGTCACTTTCATGATCCATGCATGGCCTCTCTAAGTATTTTGTTACTTCATCACACACAGGTACTGAGGATTTGCTTTGAGCAGTTTTTTCATTATTATCCATGAAGTCAAAAATGCTTGGTCCAGGATTTGCTTTCATTAGCTTTTGTTTTTTGGGTAGATTATCATCAACTGTCATATTTATTGCTGATACTTTTGCAATTAATGCTGTTTTGTTAGAGTTGTGCTGCTCTGTATCATGGCACCATCTAAGTTTAAATCTGGGATCAAGTATGGTGGCAAATATGTAAACATCATTAAATTCATCTTGAGTCAGCCTTTTGTCAACAGCTGCAAGAAGAGCAGTCATCATGTTGCAATTGTATGCTGCATTCAGTGCTTAATTTGTGTTTCAACCCTTTGATTGATGGTATCACTAGACTTGCACTCACAGATTTTTCTTTTTGCACATAGAGTGTTACTTCCTAACAAAAGGTTGGAGAATCTTACACATTTCTTGTAATACTGTTCTTTCATAGCTTGTGATTTTCAGTCTCTATTTTGTTTAATTTATCTTTTGAAATATTCAAAACTGATTTAATCATTGTGAGTTGTGAATTCCATCTTGTCAAGTGTGCTGGCTGCAGCCTTTTTTCTTCTTCTAACAGGTCTGTTGCTAATGTAGATTTTTTAACAAAAGCAACAAGCTTAGAAATTCTGTCAATAATTCTTGTAAGAGCAGGAGATGCATGAGCTAAGCCATCTTTAACTGCAAGCTGAATTGTGTGGGCAAAACACAGTTGATGCTGTGGAAGGTGGTGAAAGATTTCAAATCCTTCAAAATCTACTGGAAGTATATCCATTTCACTATCAGTAATTTCACAGTCAGAGTCTAAGTCTTCATCTGACTGATCTTGACCTTCATTTTCAAAGTTTGGTAAGCATACTTTGAAAGCTTTGGTGATGGTGGCAGCATTGTCAGTAATAATATTGGTTACTTCAGTACCTATATTAAACTGGTCCACTATCTCTAAATATTGTTGATGAATGTGCTCTGCTCTGTGCTGACCTTTGAATCTTCTGCAAGCCAGCATGAATGACTTCATAGTCCAGCTTATTATGCTGTGTCCCATCACACCAATAAACCTTTTGCTCTGGCAATTGGACCATAAATCAATAGTCAGGCATACATGTTCTGCACTTTCCAAAATTTCTTTTACTGATGCCTCTATTCAACATTTTTTGTCCACTAGTAATTTTGATGCAAGAAATTTGCAGTTTGGTATGGCAAACTTAGGGTCAGCTATGTTCATGAGTTTTTGGAATCTTGGACTTTCTACTAGTGTGAAAGATAGAAGGTCTCCAGCAATCATTTCAACTATAGCATCAGTTATACTTTTATGCTTTGGATGATTTGTGCCATACTTTGTGGGTGATGAAATGAAAAAATCTAGGCTCAGGCATTCATTTTGAAGATTTACCCGTTGTTTTCCCCTTTTGCTGCTGTGATGTCAACTGAAGGATGCTTTTTCTGAAAATCATATAATAATAATCAATAACAATATATATAGAACTTTGATTCTGATCCTTGTTTTAAATGCTAAAGTAAATGACAACACTTACCTTCATGTGTTTGATGAAATTGGATGATGTTTTCATATTCCCTGATATGAAAGTGTCACAGTATTTGCAGCTTGCTCTTACATACCCTGATGACTTGGGGGGAATTTCAAAATTATTTAATATTTTTGCCATATCTAATTACATTTCTGAAAACACAAAAATTTATGAAGTACTCGTAAACTACTTACAAGTACGAGTACTTTACATCCTGAGTACAAGTACTTGTGTGAGTACTTGAATTTTAAAATTTACGAGTACTAGTACTTTGAAAGTGGTACTCATGAGTAATGAGTAAAAGTACTGAGTATGAGTATCCCAGCCCTGGCTGTAGCCAAATCTTCACAAATTGCAGTTAATTGGGATTAACAATGACGTACATTTCCACTTTACTGCCAGACAATGAGAAATACAGCTCTAATCCTTCAAAGGAATAGGGTATTCAGTATTCAGACAGAGGTACAGGGAGCAAGTAAACTTTGGGAACTGGTTTGCATCTTTATTCCCAGTAATGGGTACACTGAGTAGGTACCCAACAAAACTCAACCCACCATCCATGACAACCATCTCAAAAGTACCATTTTAAAATATCTAAAAATATGAGTTAAAGATAATTAGACTCCAAAATTAATATTTTACATTTATAACTAATGTTTGTATAAAGTTAAAAAATATTTATGACTAATTATAACCAGTTACTACTTCGCTTTTTGCTTTGTTGTTCAGAAGTTCAGGTCACACTTTATAATCATTCCTTCACAAACACCTTCATTTGAATAAACCAATCTATGACCAGTCTTAATTCAATAACAATATTTTTATCACTAAATGAACATGACTTCTCTATTCAATGGATCTATTACACTTCAATAAATGGTAATACAATCATAACTGTCTGTTACTCATTTTTTTACATGTAATCCCTACACAGTCTGAATCATAATTTTAACTCTATATGTGATCCCATTTGCTGTCCATATCATAACTTAACTAAATTGTAACTCTCCCTATGTGATCCAATCACTAGCCAAAGCATAACTCCACTTTTAAAAAAACTCTCTCCAAATCTTATCATCTCTTTAGTCTTCTTTTTCTTTATATGGTCTCAAGTAGTAAACTTCTAGAAGGAAAAAAACCAGTCAGCAACCATGGCCTAGTTACCAGTATCAGCTCTTAGTGATGACTAGGGCAGTCAAAAGTTGACCGAAAAAATTAAGAAAGTTGACCTTACGAAATGAAAAAATTGACTTATAAAGTTGCCTTTACTTTCAATAATAAAAACGATACTTTAATTACTTATTCTTGCTCTTCTACATCAGTTGACCGATTGTGGTAAATTATGAAGTATTTGCCGACATTTTCTGACTTGTACTTTAAAAGGGTTTGCGTCTTTTCATTTCCCACATTTTGGTCTATACCACGCTGGTGCTTTTGGGTAGAGCGATGTTTATCCACAAAAAAGGATTTGTCATGCTTGACCACAACACAACAAATCTGACAGTATAGCTCATTTTTTCCTGAACAAATGAATTCATTAGGATATTTTGCAATTATAGCGCGCACTTTAGCAATAGAACTAACTGCAACTTTTGGCATTTTAAATATCTGAAATCAAAAGAAATCGAAATCAGTGAAATCACAAATCAGAAAAATCACAAATCAAAAATGGTAACCAGTAACCACAATACATACAACACAACCACATCCAAAACCAGAACGGACATAACTGAATAAGACAAATACGAGCAGCAAAGTTGCCAGTTAACCAAAAAGATGCCAATTTTTAGTTATTTTAATTATTTATTCCAAAAAATTGACTTTATTTACCTCATTGCTATTTTTTGACCTAACAGGTAAAAGTTGACTTTTGGTTGACCTATTAACTTTGGTAATATACCCCCTACAGGTGTTTTTATTGCATTTTCAGTCGTTTCAGCGAAAAGTGCCCCATAGGAAACAATTTGACTTTATTGACTTTTGACCGCCCTAGTGATGACATACCACATTGTTATTATTTTCTTTTATTTACATTCTTTGGTTCTAATCTGGCAATGACTTACATAGTTCACTAATTTTATAGTGAGTACAATGCTGTATTCTAAGTTAGCTTCCTTTTTATTTGTATAAGGAACCATTATGTACTTCATTGATCTTAGTTCTATTAATTATTAAGAAACATAATGGGTCTCTCTACACCAGAAGGAACAGATATTAGTTTTATTCTGAGACAGTGCAACAAATGAATAGCAAAGCAAAAGAATTTAAGAAAGTCTAAATTTGCAGAGTCAGACAAAGTTTTTTTCAAGCAATTCAAACAGCAGCACAGTGAAGATAAACCACTTTCTGGACTGCTTATTATGAAGAAAGCCAAGCAGTTTTATGATTTTATGGAAATTGATGAACCATATGAATTCCCTGTTGGGTGGCTTAATCAGTTTAAGGATAGACATAGTATTCACAAGCTTGCCATTGCAGGAGAAGGGTTCTACTGACTCTGAAACTGTTGCCAAGTACGATGACATTTTTGAAAAACTAATTCAGGAATGTAACCTTAATGCAGAACAAATATTGAATGCAGATGAGACTGCACTATTTTGGCAGTGTTTGTGGTGTTATAGTATATTTATTAAAGTAAATATTATTTTCATATATTCAACAGCAATTCTTTTTATTATGTACCTTTGGTTACCTTTGGTTACCTTTGGTTACCTTCTACCCAAATTGTTAATTCTGATGAAGGTCAAGCTTTTCACTCCACCTTACACCTATAGTTTAACATGGAATCCAAACCACACCCCACCAGCAACCCAGCATCTTAACCACTAGGCCACCCAGGGTACCCATTTATCTACCAACCACTCTTTGTGTCAAAGGATGAACAGCTGGGTTTTGCTGTGTGCCAGCTGCAGTCACTGGGTCTCAAACCTAGGGCCAATGGATTCATAGTCAGTGATGCTAACCACTACACCAATGAGGCGCATGTACATTACAATTGCCATTTTTCCATTCCCCTGAAAAATCTATTAATCCAAAAAGTGCTTGGTCCAGACCCCTTTTGGTATAATGCGATTTTGTCTACTCCCAACTTAACATTAACCAATTATTGTAAATTTATATGGTTATCAGAGGTATCACTTCATGTAACATTCCTAAATGAATCAACCTTGTAGGAAAACCATTCAAACCTATTTAATTTTAAAAGTGGGACCCTAATACAAGCAAATAGGAAAGTTCTCCTAAGGAATTATTTAAAAATTAAATTTATAAAAGACTGAAAAGGTAACATACAAATTCACTGCTTGCTTTTCAAATTCAAAGCATCTTCAAGATATGACTTTAGTAAGTTATTAAAAATCAATGAAAATATGAAAGCCATATAATCTCCATTTCTTTATGTGGTAGTGACATCTTATTAATGTAGCATGCACTGTAAAATCTAAAATTTCATTTTATAAGGCTTTTCTACAACTTTTGATGTATTTCCAAGTATAGACTGCAGACTATCTACCTTTTTCATACTAGCCTAATGTGGAAAAGGGATACTGCAAAATAATAATTAGATTTCATACACAACTCTCTACTAACATTTTCATACAAAGTTGCTAGACAATAATATATAGTGCCCCTTACTACTGTGGTGGAGAATAACTACAAGAACAAGACAGAGAAGTATCATAATGGCTTACTTTAACAAAGGTATATTCAAGCAAAATAACACATATTTACCCTAACATTGAGTTCATTATCAGTGAAATCTGTTTCTTCTCTACCAGAAAGAACTATCATCCATTCATCTTTGATCCAATCACTCTGAATATGGTTTCCTTTTCATCACATTCAATACATACTTCCTAGGCCCCTACATTAATTTATTCCTACATTTAAGAAAACTGCCTTATAATCTATTGATGCTTTAAAAATAGGTTCATCAATTTAATGCTTTCATAAATGTATTAATAAATAAAATACCAACCTTACTGAACAATCTCTATTCATCAAAAGAATCAAATGAACTTCAAAATGGTCATATTTTATTTTTCTTGTTGCAAACCCACTTACACTGTATAAGAAAAATAATTTTTCATAACTATTTCTTACCTCCCATTCATCGTAGATATTTCCCTGGCCAAC
Source organism: Bathynomus jamesi (assembly GCA_023014485.1). NCBI lineage: Eukaryota > Metazoa > Arthropoda > Malacostraca > Isopoda > Cirolanidae > Bathynomus > Bathynomus jamesi. The sequence goes on along the minus strand of JAJOZX010004523.1, from coordinate 304,723 downwards.
TGTATCTGCTTTGCAATAATTTGCTTCATAGGAATCAACTTCTTCTTTAATATCAACTTCATCTTTAATGTTCCAATAAACTTCTCTCAGATCACACTCACTTTCATCTTTTTTCAGTTTGGAACTCATGACATCAAATGAGTGATGGAAAAAATTTCCTTTCTGAAAATAATAAAACATTCCTCATATAGAGTGAATGTTGTTATAATCCTTGGGGGCTTTGACCTATACTGATAAAATCATGATGGATTTTACTGAGAAAAACTTCAAATAAGAAAACTCTTATTTTGCTTTTATTGTTTCTTTCAAAGAAGTACCGTATACCTGAACTAATTTAGGAAGGGTTTTAACACATGAAGACAAAGTTCTGTGCAAAGCTAACAGCACCAAATCTATTATAAAAATAAAAATGGGATTTACAACATTAAGACAGAAAAAGAGGCTATTTAATTTCATGTTATAACCAATAAACCTAACCTACATAGGTCTATAGTTTACCCTTTAAAGCCCATAGTCATGGCTGGGGTTTTAATTACCATTTTAATTTTCAAACATGAAATAAAAAACTTTTAGTCATCTCATTTAAAATTCTGAAAGCTCATACTTTCAAGTAATATTTAAAATATAATGCTTGTAAATATGTGAAAGTGTACAAGAAAAATTTATACTTGAATTATGCAACTGTATACATGTATCTGGAGTTTTAAGGTGTCAGTTATAATGACAATGATGCTCATGTATAAGGGCTGGGCAGGTCACCAAAGAAAAATTTCACTGAAGACTGTGTACTGCTTAATGCTACAGTATTCACATGTACACAAATAAAAATGGGATAGAACAACCAAAGTTAAAATTTTCAAAATTTGGGGGGAAAACTTGCAACACAAACACTACATAAAAATGCATGCTACATATGAGACAGACTATGCCGCAAATCCAGTGAACTTGAAAATCCTAAGGCTAGTAGCCAGGGCAAAAGTGCTCTGTATATGTGAAGGTTTATCAGTAACTTTGTTGGTATGTGTGACTGATTTAAAAAATAAAAAATGGAGAAAAATGCAGTTTAAGTTTGTCAACTTGCAAAATGGTATAACTTTTGAAACAATAATGATATTTGATTGATTATGACCATACGTACAAGTCCACAATCTGCTCACTGACTCACCCATGGGATAGGGGAAGGGTGGGGGAACATTAGGGTGCATCAAATTTCCCATGATTTTTCAAAATGTTTTATTTCAATCTGTCCCTATGATTACTCTGTTCCAATGCCTGAAATAGCACATATGGCCAAATTTCAAAGATTTATGTGGTCATCTAGGGGGTCCACATCATTGATGCAATATTTAGTATTGGAGTTAAATTGACCAAAAATTAAACATTTTATATCCCCATTTCCGTGTTTGCAAAAGTATGAACCAATAAAAATGTGTTAAATAATCAAAACAGGGATACATTACATTGATTTCTACATTACATTCTGGTTTATACATTACATTATTGGTGATACAAGCAAGTTAAAGTCAAAAGAACACTACGTTAATAAAAAATGTTCAAGAACTGTAAATGAACATGAACAATTAGTTTAGGCTCTAGTTTTCCTCTTTCGAAGATTAGGAAGCTTCTTTCTGTCGGATTCAACAACTTGTAGGACATTTTGGTAATGTTGTTGTGATCTGGCAGCCATGAGAAAATCAGAACTTAGCTTCACCCCACACTCAGCACAATCATTTATGACGTTAACTGCCGAGATGTGTTCTCTGGACATTTGAAAGGAAGCTAATTCTGGCCAATTTTCGATATTATGAGTCAGGAAAGAACTGTCAAGTTCCAGAACAGAGAAAATGTACCATGAATCTTCGTTGATTAAGTCACCAAGCTTTGTTGTGCTGGAAATGGAGTTTGGAAATTTGGGTTCCCCAAATCCTGTGCCAAATCGATGTTGTGGTAAAGATGCCTGATCTTGTGCTGGCTTTACTGCTATAAATCTCTCAGCCAGATAGCAGCGTTCAGCTTCAGGGACTGCATCATTAAAGAGCGCAAGAGGTCAGTCAGGTACCGCGCTTGAACAGGTGATCCACCACCAGCTGTACAGCAAGCAAACAAAGTTCACAAACACGCAGTTTGGGTCATTGTGCTTCTGTGGTAATGGTTCCAGAGGGAAGAGAACTGATCTGCTCCTCCAGCAGCACCATCTTAATGGAGTAGAGAAGCTTGGCCATCCACCTAGCCTTGTGTACAGCACCAGGACGTCGAAATGAAAACTCTCTACTTGTCCCATCCAAGTAGAGCAAACAAAGATCAGAAAATTCTTTGTAGTCATCACGTTGATGCTTCACAACAGACTGCGCGCATGAAATTGCTCTGGCCCTATAGTCATGGATTATGGTTTGTATGCCATCTGAATAAGAGGTACCATCCAAAAAATTAAGTGACTGATTATTGTTGTGCGGAACTGTGTCAAAATGCTTTTGGAACCGACAGAATATGGTAACTTCTACTGACAATGGTGGTTCTATTTTCAGATCATTGAAGACTTGTGTAAGGATTACCTCGCCAATGTGATGCCGACAAGCTGACCACAGTAAAGCTCGACCTATGTCCTGTTGCAGACTAACACATGCAGCACAGCACTCACATGACCAGTGTTACTAGCTGTTGTGTCAAAAGTCATGTTCACTACCGAGTCAACACAATTCCATGATCGGAGAAGCTCCATAGTGAGATTAGCAATGATTTGACCAGCTGGCTGATCTGTATTTGGCTTGTAGGAAGGCACACCAAGAAGTTTGATGTCATACGAATTGCCAACTGCTATGGTGAGCCTCTCTTCAGCTTTAGTTTGGTATGACAGAGTTGACATCAGTTTAAAATCCCAGTGAAGAGACAGGAACTGTGGTGGAACCCAGGACTCTCTGACCAATGATGCAAGCTCTTCACCAACCTTACGTCTTGCTCTGTCGGCAGTAGAATATATGTGAAACTTTTTTTGTGTCACCTCCTGATTCCTCAATGATGGCTTTGGTAAATGCTGCATGTTGGCCGGTGTGATCTTCATGCTTGTAGACAGGGAAACCATCCTATGGTATTTGAGTATGTCATGACTTATAAAAGCAGTTGTTCCTGAGCGAGTTGCTTGGCGAGATTTTCGTGTTTTTGGTTTGTAATCCTCTATATCACCCTCTTCATCCTCAACATCACTGTTGCTTTCCTCACTGTTCTCAATCTGAACTTTGCTTGTAGATGCTTGGGCTTCTTTATGAGCTTTAAGCTGTCGTTCTGCTTGCATCATTTCCTTTTCCTGCTTTCTTTGGACTTTTGATGCGAGCTTCTTGTCATGGCTTCCAAATGATGCGACTCTGTCTGATTTCATTGACTGCAAGAACTCCAGATCTTCAGGATCTTTTATGAGTTGCTCAGCATTCCTTGGCCACAACTGAAATGTTTCTTGTAACTCCTTTTCGATCCCCTTAAGCTTCGCAACTGCACCAAGCGAAGAACACCGATCCACTGGAAGTTCCCTAAGTTTTGCATTTTTTGCAGATAGTGCTATAATTTTTTCAACAGCTTTCCTCTCAGTAATCATGGCAATGTTGCCTTTCTGATAAAATGGAATAATTTTTTGCAAGACAAATTTAGCATTGTTCCATTTTGTACGGTTAAACGGTAGACCTTCTTGCTGATGAAACATGTAGCATCGCAACACTTGCTCACATGTTGGCAGCCTAGATCCTGTTATCTCTGCATCTGCATCGCTGATTCCAGCACCAAGACCATAAATGGCAGCAGTTTGACGAGTTTTAACAGCATATTTATCATTTGTGCTATCTGAACTGGCCATAATGCACGACAGGTATAAAGAGAACACAAAAAAATTCTGTAAAGAGAGAACACAAAATTCATTAACATAAACATTTAACATAAACACACAAAAATCATATTTATCATAAATACTTGCATATCAGATTATATATTGCAGTTCCTTTTAGAATATTCTATAACTTTCCACCACTTCCTAGAGGTTTCTATCACTTTCTAGAGGTATCTATCACTTTATAGAAGTTTCTATCACTTTATAGAAGTTTCTATCACTTTTTAGAAGTATATATGACCTTTAGAAATATCACTTACATGTTCTTAGGCTGATTTTTGTAGTGAACAAAATTTTTAAACTTCTACTATTTGGATCTCAAATCACAGAATGACTGTGGGGTTGGTGTGCATATAGGAAGTCTGTGTGGACCCCATAAATGGCATTCAAATCCAAAAATAATTCACATAGTAGGTTTTCTTAACCATTGGAACATTTCTAACTTAGGGACAAAGTGAAACTATGTCATTGGTGATTTTGATGCACCCTAGGGAACATAGTAGTATAAATAACTCAATTCTGGCTCTACTGGTGCTTGGCAGGTTGTGCTCTGGAGCTTCTCAAATATAAAATAAATAAATTAAAATATAAATATAAACATTAATAATCATGAAAAACAATCCCACATAATTTAAGCAGCCTGTAAGCAACAGAAAACCAAGCATGCACAACAAGCAAATCTTGAGTTAATACAGTAACTAGTTACAAATAATGCTAAACAATCTACAGGATGAGTCAAAAGTCCAGAAACATAGGAAGGATAGGAAAATTTTATTGCAAAAAGTTGTGTGTTACATGTTAGAAGATGTGCTCTATATGTTCTCCTTTCACTTCCAGACATTTCTGCACTGTTTACCCACTCAACCTGTACTCTTTCTAGGACATTAGGCTGGATTGCAGCACAGGCTTTTCTAATGTGCTGCTTCAAGTGCACTGTGTCCTGGATCTTCAGACCATACACAATGGGTTTGAGGTGTCCCCAGAAGTAAAAGTCCAGCAGTGTCAGGTCAGGGGACCGGGGAGGCCACTCCACTGGACCATGATGATCAAGCCAACAGTCAGGAAATTATTGTAATAACAATTTCCAATTATTTCCTATGTTTCCAGACTTTTGACTCACCCTCTATATATTTAAGTATTCTGCATATATATATATATATATATATATATTATATATATATAATATCAGTGGTGGCTTTTCAGAGGAGGCATGGAAGACCGGCCTCCTCTGTTTTTATCACTAAAAACTATGAAAGAGGATTTTATTTCATAGTATTAATTCTATACGATCGTAACATGCAGAAAATAGTGCATCTAACACTTTGTAATCTATTTTATTTATATAGCATATATTATAGACAATTTTGTGCCTCCCTCACCACGAGCCACCACTGATATATATATATATATATATATATATATATATATTATAATATATATATATATAATCACCATATCTTAGATATTTCTGGGTGGAGCAAATATGACTATGGTGACAAATTGATTGGTAGAAAAATAGTACAAGTCAGTTGAGTCTGCTGCAGCTGCTGCTCATCAAATTAGACAAGCACATACCTGTCAGGACATTCATATTGTTTGTCATGCTTTAGAATTGCGCATTCATGCTAATCTCTCAGTCAGTCTCATGCATTGCTACCCACCAGTTTATTGATTAAGTGCATTTAGCTATTCATTTTGTTTTGGTATATGTTTGGTGGAAAAATAGCATTTTTGTGATATAAAAGCGAGAATGTCTCGTCAGTGTGTAAACAGCCCTGACAGTTTTTGTTTTGTGTGTGGCAAATTTACAACAAAATCTCAAAAGCATGGTTTCACTCCTTTAATTAAGAAGTCATATGAACTTTATTTTGGTTGCAAAGTAGGATATCAAGACAAAATCTGGACTCCCCATATATGTTGTTTCTTGTGCAAGATCTCTGAAGGTGGTTAACAGGTACTCACTCATTCTTCAATGCCTTTTGCAGTCCCAATGGTATGGAGTGAACAAAGAGACCACTTGACTGATTGCTACTTCTGTTTAACCTTTATCCACCGGGATAACAAAAATCCCCCCCCCCCCCCCCCACACACACACACATGAAAGACCAAAAAATATATATTTTGCATTTTTTTTAGCTTTATATATTCCTTCCTTGACCATCTGTGCAGGTGGGGGAGGGGTTTAGCAGCTGTTCTGACTCTTGCACTGCATCACACAATTCCCAAATCATTAGTTTTTGTTTTTCATTTTGATGCATAACTACTTGGAAACTCTTGTCTTTTCTGAAAATACTAGGCAACTATTCTTACCTTCTGAGTCCCATGAAAGTGAGAAACAAGAAATGAAACAGTGCGCATCAAGATTTCAAAGTGGAGGTACGTGTACTTGTCTCATATGAGGCTTCCCATTGTCTTCCAATCTGGCTCATTTGAGTCACCCTGGCAGTTAAGGATTAGTGAAAATAAGTGGACATTCCTCAAAATCTAAACGTACAATTCAGTATCCTAATTTACTGTCAGCCATGCAACCTCTTTCACATTGTGATGATTTGCCAGTACCAAAACCACCAAAGACATAGACTTTAGATGATGATGAACCTGATGATGAATCTCATAATGAACTTTTGGACAGACAAGATGACATGGATACACAATTTCAACCACCTTCATTGGATGAACCTCATTTAATGTCTGTCAGAATTAAGTGATCTTGTCAGAGAGTTGAATCCATCTAAAAATCAGGCTGAGCTCTTAGGTTCTAGATTAAAAGGATTTCTTACAAAAGACTGTAAAAATATCATCATTTTGTAAGTGACAGACACTTCACATCATTTTTCTGTATGAAAAGTGATTTATGTATAGGAATGATGTGAATGCTCTCATGGAGGCACTTGGTCAAGAGCACAATCCTAAGGAATGGAGGCTTTTTCTCAATTCATCAAAGGTGAGTTTGAAAGCTGTACTATTGCACAATTGGTAATGTCTATCTTTCAGTTCTAACTGCACATAAAGTTCATATGAAGGAATCATATGACAATATGTTAGTTACTTTTGAAACAATGATGACGAGAAACACTCCTGGCATATCTGTGGTGATCCTTGACTTACAGTTAGGATACACAAAGTTCTCCTGTTTTCTCTGCAAGTAGGCCAGCTGAGTAAGGGGAGCTATTATACACAGAAAGAGTGGCCATTTCAACAAAATTTGGTTCCATTCCAGGACAGAAAAATTTGCCCATCAACCCCTAGTAGATCCAGCAAAAGTTTTCTTATCACCTCTCTATATCAAACTTGGTTTGATGAAAAATTTTGTAAAAGCCATGAATAGAGATTGATGTGGATTTCTATATCTAAAACAGAAGTTCCTAAGAATCAGCAAGATGAAAAGAAAGCATTTTTGTGGGACCACAGATCAGAGAAGTGAAGGAAAACTGCATTTGATGAGTTTTTGAATGAGGTTGAAAGAACAGCATGGACATGACTCCAGATTCCTGGGATCTTGGGAGCATTGCTCCAGTAAATTTGACCATGAGAAAAAGTAAATTTGGGTTTGGGTTTTGTTCATCCGCTAGACGTTATGCAATTTTTTTGCATATACGTTCTTGTACAAACCAATTTTTTTAAATTACAAATTTAGTTATTTTAAGTTTAGTTGGTAATTCCATATTTAACAATTATTTTTTTTTTTGTTAAGCTTCAATGTTTTGATAATTAAAATTTTATTAAAACATATATTTTTTTAATATAAAATTATCAGGATTGGACTATGTTCCATTGATCTCGGCCAGGTTTGATAAATTGGCCAGATAATTACTTGTGCGGTTTTAAGTAATCCACCATGACTCTAGAAATGAAAAGTTTAGTTAAGTTTAAACTTACTTTACTTACTTTAACTTACCTACTTTTACTTACTCTTCCTTACTTTTACTAAGTTTAAAGCACTTACTTTTACTTACTTTCATTGTACTATATTTACTTACTTTTACTCACTTTTACCATACTATATTTACTAACTTTTACTTATTTTGTATTTTTTCAGGTAGTCAATAATCAATAATGGATCCTAATATTGATGAAGTTGGAGAGAAAAGTGAGGGTGTTAAAAGGGGTTACTTTTGTGGTCAATGCAAGAACAAATATTCAAAGAAGCAAAACTGGGAGGAACATTTTAATTCCAAAAAAAATATTTGTTACAATACAAGAGGTCCCAGAGTTTGGGCCCACAGCTTAGATATTGCAGTAAAGAAATACCAGGATGAAGTGCAGCAAAGAGATACGGCAAAGCAGTCATTTAGTTTGTTCACAAAATGTGCTAGTGCTAGACCTCAGAAAAATGAACCAACTTCATCAACTGCTAATCTAGAAAATGAAACTTTTTCACTAGATGTTTCACAGACTGAAGAAAGTGCTTCTCTTCCACCTAAGAAACAAAAGGTAAGTGAGGAATCTGCACATCAGACTAACAAAACTGCTTTAGAGGAATTTGAAAATTCCCAAATCCAGAAGACATTGAATGCAATTTTGCGCCTAACAAAAGAAACTCACCAAGCTGTTGTGGTTAATAAAGAGAAACTCACCAAGCTGTTGTGGTTAATAAAGAGAAGAGTCAAAATATGCCTTCAAGTTCAAGTGTTGCATTCAAATCTAATAAAGCAAAAAGCAACAAATTTGACATTTCCATAGCCCATTTAAGCAAGTGTAAATCAATACAAGAAATCCTGAACAATGATTTGATCAAATCTACATTCAAATTGGTGGAAAAGAAGGATCTAGGGCATGCTGATGATTCATTTTCAGTACCAAGTGATATAATGGAAAACATTGCAAATAGTGACACTAATATGCCTGATGTAGATATAGCTGTTGAGGATGAAGATGATAATAATCAAGAAGATATTGATGATGCTTCTGATGATAAAATGTTTACATTATATTGCATAGCTTGCACAGACCCCAAAGCACGTGCTTCAGACAAACATTCTAACATAAAAGGTTACTTCAATGTTAAAGATTTAACCTATGTATGCAAACAAGGAGAAAATCAAGAGAGATGGTTTAGAAATCTGAAAACCCACCTGAAGAGACATTTAATTAAACTTCAGCATCATCAAAGAGCTGCTGTTTATGAAGTGATGAAAACATCTTCTCGGAACACTACTAAATGCATAGAAGACTTATGTGGCAACATCTTATACTACATAATGAAAACAAACACTGCATGGGCTCTATATCCAGTACTTCTAGCTGTATTACATAGGTCAGGTTGTGAGGTTGGAAATTTGAATCATAGTACACATGCGTGCGAGACAATTTGTGAGCTATTAGATAATCAACTTAAAGAACAAACTGTAAAGTGGTTCTTAGAACAAACTTCAGTAACAATAACAGCTGACATTGGAACAATTTTGGGATTAAGCATGCTAGTTGTATTAGTTATGAGTGAAGAAGATAAGACTGTAAAACTTGCTGGGATAAATTTAGTACGCAGCAAATCAGGAGTTTATTTGGCCAATGAAATTTTTGATGTGTTGAAGTCTCCTAATCACTTGAAACTATCTGAAGAAGCAATTAAATCCAAGGTATCTGGAATGGTTGGAGATGGGGCTTTTTGTAAGGACAACGAGCCATTTAAAAACAAAATGAAAAAGTTGTTTGGAGAAAATTTCAAATTTCGATGGGACTTAATGCATCTTGTGAACAGAGCCCACGTTGATGCATTGAAGAAAATTTGTAAACTAAGTGAGCTTTTAGACTTTATTCAGAATCACTCTTCAAATCTGAGATCAGGCCTTGACTATACCAATATGGTTCTTGACAATATCATTGGTTTTAAGAGACCAAAACTCAAATCTGATACTCGCATGGTTAATTACGAATTTGATCAATTTGACAGATTTGTGGAAAATTGTGTGTTTTTTGATCATCCACAAGAGAAAGAAATTAGTGCCAAGTTCTATGTATTGATTTCCTATGTAACAAAGATTATGTTGCAAGTAGCTCAAAAAACCACAGTTAGTGCAGAATTTGTAGAAAGTATATTTTATAAAGAAGGAGGGAAAATTGTTATGTTAAGAGTGATGGAAACAATTTCCAAATTAGCTAATGGAGGAAATGCAAATGATGTAGTTTCTGAATTTAAGCACGATACCACAGGGCAGCAAAAGGAACTAACAGCTGAGGATTACATCCTAAATGAAGTTTACAAATACATCAAGAAACGTTCTGATTACTACCAGGTTGCTGAAGTTGCTAGACCATCCAGAACCAGATCTGAAAGTAGTTTTACAAAAGACTCAGTGATAAATTGGCTGACAGAATATATAGAACAGCTGTGGAAAGGAATCACAGAGAGATTAAAGCATTTTGATAAAGATGGATCAACTGCCTGGAGTGAAGCACCAGCTGAAGGGACATTCTCCATTCTTGGTTACATTGTTGAACACAAAGGATCCATTAAGCCATCTCATTTGACTAAGCTGTGCAGAATTGTGAAGGAGGGTCCAGCTCCAGGCACTAGATCTGCTGTAATGATCACACAGAAAGCCATTGATCAGTGGCCAAGCATACATGGCGGTAAATTCACAACAAATGCCTACATGCAAGGTCTAACATCATCCACTGTTGCTGCTGCAATGAATAAATAAACTTAAGGCGAGTTATAAACTGTACATTATTGTATTATTATGTTTAGCTAAAACAATTTGTAATTGGTATGTCGTCAATTCAAGAGTTTACTATCATTAACCTATCTAGTGGTGTAAGGGGAAAAAAAGTAAATTCAGAGCTGTGCTCCAGTAAATTTTTTCAAATCTGGAGTCATGAGCATGGAAAGCTTTTAAAGAAGTGACTACAAATTTCCTCAGCAGTGTCAAATTAGAAAATTGTTTCCCTGGTGTAGCAAATGCTTAGTGCTTCCCAAGCAATGGGGTGTAACATGTGGCATTAAAATTGTTTACTCTTTCCAGCCAAAAGACATCAAACTTGTTGAGTGAGCCCTGAGATGAACTTACAATAATGCCTGGACTTCTCAGTTTGTGTACATATTGCATAAATATATGATACAGCTATCTGTAAATACAAAACAGCACTGTCAAGTCAGTATTCATCTAAACATTTACGTTAAATGATATCTTTTTGGAAGTTTTGTTGAACTGTACTTATACTTGGAAAACATAATATTCTGTTTTTTGCAGGAAGGAGGGCCCAAGGGAAAATGCCTGCAAAAGGAAACCCCAAAGAGAAGAGAGCCAAAATCAAAGCCAAGGGTTTTGGAGATACCTGGACACTGCATTTAAAAGATTATTTTATCCATTTCCCAATTCCACCACAAAATTTTCATAATCTTGTCATTCCTAATAATTCTGAAAAGAATACACCTACATTGTATATCCTCTAAAATAGCATTTTTATTAGCAAATTCATTATCCCGCTTTACTGAGATAAACAACTTCCTTAACTTACTATAGTCACCCTTTGAGAAGCAAGGAACTAGATGGTCATCATAGACTAGATTCCTATTTGGTTCCATCTTAAAATGTGTGACAATGATCACTATTCCCTAATGACTCTCCTACTGCAAGTTCCATAATACAGGCGACTCCTGAGATTGACCAACTTGAGAATTATACATTATAACCTCAATTCAACTTCTGACTGGTTGAAGCATGCTCATTTGACCAAGCCAAGTTGGGGAGGCAACACGACTTAGAAATGGATGAGGCAGATGTCAATGAGTTAGTTGCATCTCATGTAGAGGAGTTGATTAACAAAAACCTCATCAAATTGCAACAATCCAGTGAGACCAGGAAAGATAATGATGATGATGTTATGGTTTCTCCAACTCAACCTAAGGGCTTGTCTTTAAAAGACCTTAGTGAGATCTTCAAGAATCTGGATAACCTCATAAACTTGATTGAAGAAAAGGACCCTAATGCTGAGAGGAATTCATTGGAGTAAAGAGCTTTTCATAAGGACATAGCCTGTTACAGGGTCTTTTATGAACAAAAGGAGGAGGATGCAGTTCAACCAGGCACATGCAGAGATGGGGGACTACAGGGGCTTGAGCCCTCCCATTTACCCCTTCATGCCTCACAAGTGCCCTTTTTTTCCCCCAAAAAATAAATAAATGCTGTGAAGAAACTTTTTTTTGAGGCGGGAGGAGATGGTGCCCTTTTTGTTAACTTTCAGCCCCACCCCCATCTGAAGTGTCCTGAGCACAGGCCTGAGTTCAACTGAAGCTGGATATTCTTTAAGAAGCTTGACAGACCACAGCCAATAGAAGCAGGGGTGTGCTGGGACTGGTTCAGTCTGGTTCGCCCGAGCCAGTTGGGTTGTTAAATTTTGATTGGATCCCCAAACCGTTTGTTGATACTCAACCATTGCAGAATGAATTGGCTATGTGGAAACTTCTTGAATGAGACAGCATGATTGAGAAAGTAAATTTACATCTAAATTTTTTTCATTTTTTCGGGATTATATAGAAAAATAGAGGTAGTATCACAAGCAGTGGTCATTTCAATATTTATTTATTTTTTTGATGAAAAATTAGTTTATTTTTAAATAATTATGTCATTAGTGAGTATAAAGAATATGTTAAATAATTTCTGCCAAAATGTTACAAAATGCTGTTTGGAAAAGCTAAAATGCCTTGGCTTCCAGGGTTCTGCTCCAGATCCCCTAGCTTAATGACTCATGCCATTGGCACTCGCTGATTTACACCCCTATCTGTATTAGAACCAGTTGTTAAGAAATTGGCAGCACAAGCCTGAGAAGAAGTGCTTCAACATCTGCTGCAAAGTCTCCTTCAAAATCCCCAGCCCATAGCACTTCCAATTCCCCAGCCAATAGTCCCTCATCTTCCAATTAAAATCTTCCAACTTCTCATGATAAACCAAGTCTGGTGAGGACAGTTCAAAAAGATTTAAGGTAAGAAAATATTTTTAATTGCATTGTTTCTTTAGTCTTAAGTTATTTTATGCTTTTTATTTAATGATTTAAAATTGCTTTCTTAACACTTTAGTAATGTTATTTTATTTTTATATAACAAGAGAGGAGACAATTTTTTTCCCCAATATGCTGGAACATATCCCCCAATTATAACATGCAAGTCTATGGGAAAATGGCATTTTTAGGAATGCATCCCAGTCAAATCTCAGGAGTTGCCTGTAACCTCATAATATTGGATAGAACCAAATCCAAGATTGCTTGATCCCTACTTGGTTTCTCTACAAATTGCATTAGAAAGCTATAATTAAAGCATTCAGTGAAGAGGATACCTTCCTTATTAATTCTTTTTTTAAAAGTCCCAGTCTATATGAGGCAAGTTGAAATCTCTCATAATTAATGTTTTATCAGTAGGGTTGGCACCAAAGTGGGTGACCCAGTTTTCCCTACCTGGGTTTTTTTTTTTTTAAAACACTTGAAAAAACCTGTTATTTTGCCCACTTAACTTGGGTTTTTCAAATATTGCTTTTCAGTCCACTAACCAATTTAGGGTGGAGTGAAAAAATCAAAAGTGCCAGGATCAAAATTGAGGGGGGTCTAAATAGTTGTCTTTTGTCCAGGATTAAACTTTAAAACCAATTTTGGGTGGTTGTGTCCAAAACTGTGACTGCTACCAGCCAATTTATACAATTTGTATGTGTGTGTGACCAAAATTTGAACCCAGTGACCTATCTTAGGTTCTGGACATGATAGAAAGACATGATGGATTTTTTTACCTTTGAAGCAGATTAAAACATTTGCAGAGCGCTGCAGGCTCAATAATGCATAAAAAAATCTATATTTCATCATTTTTCCTCAAACAAATGCAATTTTTTCGGCCCTTTTTCTCCAAATATTTTGTTTTTTATTTGAAATTATATTTTATATTTTTCTTTTCAGGTTGAATTTATAGAATTGATAAGTACATGTATTTTGATAACCTTATTGCCAAAAAATACTGCATAACCAGTACGATGTTAAGATGCAGTGACACAGTTAAAATGCTTGATGGAGGTCATAGATTTTCAAGTACAGACTCATTCCCAATGGAAAGCTTCCTCTTGGCAAAGATGTCATCCAACGTGTAATGGCAGAAGAGAACTGGACAACCAGACAAGCAGCTGATACGGTTACATTAAGTCTGATTGAACACTGGATTTGGTGCAATGTCTATCCAATTTCATGCACCACTGTCACCAGCAAGATTCAGGATCTAGTCAAAGAATTTTGGAGGTAAGACTCAAATTTTCAGTCCCTTATAAAAAGATTTAAAATGTCATACTTTTGTAAATTTTGTAGTTACATTTACTTGTTTGTGACAGTAATTTTATTAACATAATCATGTGATTCAGCGATTTGCAAATCATAAGAATGTCTGGTAATAAATTCTGTTTTGACTAGAACTTAATTTAGGGTTTATAATTGAAATTTGCATTCACAACATTAAAGTTTTGGTAATTTTGTAGGTTTGCTAGATATCCTAAAAAGAAACATGGTGACAAGTTCCGGAGTGATCCTTCTTTCTTCCTTCATTGAAAAAACTCCCAAGTTGTTTGACATCTTCTGTGAGGATCAAATTGAAGAAGAGATTTGGAACATTTGTATCAACTCAAAATGATAGAAGACGACTATGCTTTCTATGAGGACCAGAAAACAGCTAGAATAAGATGATGTGTTGGTTTCAAGGAATGCCTTACATTGGCAGAAATCAGATACAAAAGGAGAGAAGTACAGCAGGAACAAGCAAAAGAAAAGAATCGGTGAGTTTGATCTATATAAATTAAAAACTTTTGATTAATGGCCACTGAAAATCTGGGTTTCTTGAAAAGATTGTGCTACAAATTATAAAGTTTTATTTTTGTGTCTTTGGTAAACTATCTTGTATCATAATCATTGTATTTTATTATCCCCAGAGAAGAGCTCAGAAGAGTTTTTCAAGTTGTTCCAGCAAGCTCAGCAGCAATACATGACAGTGATCTCAACAGTGTCTGAAGTCAGGGCAGCCTGGAATCGCATGATGAAACAGCTGATGTCAGTGAACAACAGGAATCCAGGACAGAACTAAATAGGAAGAGTCTACCAAACCTCACTCAGCAGTGTGACATGTAGGCTATACTGTATAGTTTCAAATATGAGTATGCTTTGAACACTCTTGTTGCGCTGTTGACAGTACCTTTGAAAAAATTATTTATAATCCATGTAACATTACTAATAGTTAGTCCAAATCTTGGCTGCTGCTGTCCAATGAACATCTCGTTAGAATATTAACTTGATATAAAATAAATGTCTTTTACCAGGTATCAAGTATGTGACAGAGCCAGAGCAGCAGTTGTATCAGCAGTTTTAGAGGATTATGGAATTATCACTACTACTGATAAGATGAACATAATTGACAGGTAACAATCCAATTATCTTGCACATTAGTATCTGATTCAAATCAAGTATTTCACAAAAACGCATATGTTTCAAGCAAGTGTTGAAATTTAAATAGGTATTGCTAGTCAAAACCTATGGAGCTTGCTTAAATAACTATCTTTAAAATTGAGTAAATTTGCACTATGAACTTTGCAGGAACAAGCTGAGAAGAGAATGTGAAAAATATTGTAATGCTATAAGAAAAGAGGAGGATTAAATTGTTTGAATTGGTGGATGCTATTTATGTGGATGGTCACAAAGATGCAACAATGGTGACAGTTGAAGTGAATGGCAAATATTACAAAGAACTGAGCTAGAAGAGCACTATATAATTGTAGGAGAACCTGGTAAGATTTAAAATTTTGATCTTTAGTTTACATTTTGTAACAGATATTACTCAAAATATTTATTAGGATGAATTTTGGATATAGAAAAATGGGTAATTTTTGTTTTTTTTCCACCAAAACATGCTAAAACCATTGGTTTCCTGTTGATTAGGATGAATGTGGCCATCGCCATTACAGTAAATTATTGCTTTAAGTGATTTCACCCCCCAACCCCTCCTACAATCTGGGGGACCACCAGTGGTGGGCACCGTTAACCAAAAAGTTAACTTCGATAACGATAATCCGTTAACCCCAATTTTTAACTCCAATAATGATAATCCGATAATTTTACTACAAAGTTAACGGAAGTTAACGATAATCCATTAACGATAACTATTTCTTTACTAACATTTAAAAAAAATCAAGGAAAAAAGCTTTAAAACCCATAGAAAATGTTTATTTATGCAAAATCCAACAATAAATAGCTATTTAACTATATTTTTATCGTTTTGCAACTTTCTTGCTTAATAACTTTTTTTTTATTTTTAATAAAAAATGTACTGATTACATGTTTTGAAACCCTTGTAACCACTAACCATTAACTAAATTTTAATTTACCAGAGAATTATTATGGCAGGAACTGAAGTTATGGCGGTTTGAATTCATTCGCGGAGCGGTGATCTTCCGTGAATGACTCCTCACAGTTACTGTGTTAATGGACTTTAACGGACTAAATATCGAGTTATCGGAAGTTAACTGGTCCGATAACGATAAATGGAAATTAACTTCCGTTAATAGTCCATTAAAAAAAGTTAACCATTAATTAACTGTTATCGGATTAACGCTTTAGTGCCCAACACCGGGGACCACCATGGGAACTGGGGGTTTTGGGTGGTGGAACAGAGCACAATCAATAATTTACTGTAATAGCGATGGTCAGATTTATCCTAAACAACAGGAAACCAATGGTTTTAGAATGTTTTGGTGAAAAAAAAACAAAAATTGAGGTGAACCCTATACCAATCAATTTTTGATGTGTGATCTTTACGGGGGAGAGCCCCCATACCCCTGAGACCTAAATTATACAAATGATAATGTAATAACATGTTAAGTTATGCACTTTTTTAGTCTTCATCTAGGGCACATGACGAATCAAGTTCTCAACACGGAACTGGCCCCCTTTTTTGTTTGAACCAGTAGATTTGGAACACAAACTAACCCTATATACAGTACCAATTTTCACCCAAATCTATCTGAGTCAGAGTAATGTTTTGCATTGGTTGATCTGTCCTGGAATGCCTCAAGAACTTTCGAAAGCTGTATAGGTCAAATCCTTCTTTAAACGTTTGGGTCCAGAAAATGCAGGCCCAATGTAAAAACTAGTTTTAAACGCCGATCCATGGTAAAAAATAATTTAAACATCTTTTATTGTAACACGTGTAGTATTAGAAATAAAGGTATTTTTTTACAAGAGTACATTACAGGCTTTAAAATTTACCAGATTTTGGTAATATTCCTGGTATGTAAGGTTAGGTAGACTATATATTAAAACTATATTTTTGACAGTTTTTCCAATGATCAGAAAAACATAGTTTTGATTTACAAAGCCTGTAATATACACTTATAAAAATTTACCAAAATAAATTGAACAAATTTAAGACAATAATTTATTCTAGGAACTACGATATAGTTGCTATAACAGAAATGTGGTTAAATACTGTGACTCAGGGCTTGTTGGGGGAATTCGATACAGTGAGTTTTAATCTTTTGGTTAATATTCATCTTTTTGTCCAGTCACGCGCGCGCGGTTAAAACAGTACAATATATTGCTATTCAAAACTGACTAAAAAAATATATATCTTATGTTGTGCAAATTTGTTCAAATGTACTCTTTTTTAATAAAATATATTTCCTGTTTTGGCTACAATATACTTTTTTCATAAAATACTTTTCTTGATTGGGCTATTTTTTCGCTACTCTGCAACTTAATTAGGTTGTTGTTTCTGTTCTGGCTATTTTTTTTTTTCTAATTGGATTCAGGTTGGTGGTGTTTATGATAGAATTATGACATGCCATTCGTGTGATTTTGACTTTGAGAACTTGATTCATCATGTGCCCTAGATGAAGACAAAGCATTGGATGTTTTTATCAATTACAGCATTATTCTCTCATCTTTAACTTGCCCAAAATGTGACAGTGTGTGCCTAATACGAAAAGATCAGAAGATATTTAGGTGAAATAACCAATATTAACCTGTTAGGTTAATTGAATACCCAGTTAGGTTAATTGAATACCCAGTTAGGTTAATTGAATACCCAGTTAGGTTAATTGAATGCCCAGTTAGGTCAACTGAATGCCCAGTTAGGTCAACTGAATGCCCAGTTAGGTCAACTGAATGCCCAGTTAGGTCAACTGAATGCCCAGTTAGGTCAACTGAATGCCCAGTTAGGTCAACTGAATGCCCAGTTAGGTCAACTGAATGCCCAGTTAGGTCAACTGAATACCCAGTTAGGTCAACTGAATACCCAGTTAGGTCAACTGAATACCCAGTTAGGTCAACTGAATGCCCAGTTAGGTCAACTGAATGCCCAGTTAGGTCAACTGAATGCCCAGTTAGGTCAACTGAATGCCCAGTTAGGTCAACTGAATGCCCAGTTAGGTCAACTGAATGCCCAGTTAGGTCAACTGAATGCCCAGTTAGGTCAACTGAATGCCCAGTTAGGTCAACTGAATGCCCAGTTAGGTCAACTGAATGCCCAGTTAGGTCAACTGAATGCCCAGTTAGGTCAACTAAATGACTTTTTGAGCTATTTTCAATGGATGATTTTTAGATATAAACATATTCATATGACTCTATGTTAATAAAATAACTTGGTGATATTTATGCCATAAAAATCAGCATGGAAATAGCTATATAGAGTGGCGTACTAAGGGGGATGCGAGGGGGGCAGTCCGCCCCAGGTGACAGCCAGGAGGGGGGGTGCCATCGGGAGAGTTGAAATACCAGTACAAGTTTTCAAACCAAATGAAAAATTCACCAAAGAAAACAAATTAAAAAATGTTCAAACTATTACAACAGCTTAATGTTAAGGTAAATATGGATATTACAGCCTCCACCCAATTTTGATGCCAAAATATATTTTCCTAGTAGTGTATGATGTGCTTTGTTCAAATCTGGCCTTCATTTTATGTGGAAATGAACCAATCAAAAGTTATGAGACTTCAAAGTTTTAACATATTTTGGTTCATTTCCCCATAAAATGAAAGCCAGATTTTAACATTGCACATCAAATACTACTAGAAAAATGCAGGTTAATATTCGTTTTAATGCTTTGTTCGTTTTCGATAGAAGGAGACATTCTATGACAATTTAACATATACATTCGTATTCAGGACACCTTGAAACCTCAGGGAAACTGATAAAACTCAAGGAAATGTAATAATTATTTTTTATGAAAAAAAAAAAAATTTAGACGTAAAAAGCAGCCATTATAGGCCATTGACCGAGTATTTAGCTCTTAACGCTATTAAAATTTTAACGAACGTCGCCCTCTCCAGTTTTATGGGGAGACATCTCATGGCAAAATTAGGAAACATAGGTCAAAACAACCAATTACATCTCGTTTTGGTTTCACGTGACCTTATCCGACCAATCAGAGACGTACATTTTGAATCTCTCATAATACATACTCATTCAAGAATGCTTTAGTCTGGTTTTCATTATGGTTTGCGGAGGTTGCGATTGCCTGGGTTTTTGGTACCTTGGAACGCAGTTCCAAAAAACTACTGTTGTTTGCGGTTCCTCAGAGAGACGCAACAACTCTTGTTCGCCTGATCCAGCAACATATTAGGCCTGGGACTACAATCTATTCCGACGAGTGGCGTGCGTATTCTCAACTTGGAAATCTAGGCTACATTCACCGGACAGTCAACCATTCACAGCGGTTCGTGGAAGACACCGTTCACATTCAAAATATTGAGTGTTGTTGGAAAGACGTGAAGAGCTGGATATTACGGTCTGGCAACAAAACCCAATCAGTTTAGGTTAGGTTAGGTCAGTTTAGGTTAGGTTAGGTCTGTTTAGGTTAGGTTAGGTCTGAACCAAAACACATTTTTCTGGTGTTTTTTGGTGTGATTTGCTCAAATCTGAACTTCGTTTCTTTGGGAAATGAGCCGTTTTTGAGAAATTTTCAATTTTAAAATTTCTCAAAACGGCTCATTTCCCAAAGAAACGAAGTTCAGATTTGAGCAAATCACACCACAAAACACCAGGAAAATGTGTTTTGGTTCAGAAAGGGGGAAAAGCACTAAAACGAATAATTACCAAAATGCATTCCAGTCTCCAAATTGCTAGAGAACCTAACCTAACCTACCTAACCTAACCCTAATATTAGGTTAGGTAGGTTGGTTAGGTTAGGTTAGGTAGGTTCTCTAGCAATTTGGACACTGGAATGCATTTTTCTAGTAGTATTTGATGTGCAATGTTAAAATCTGGCCTTCATTTTATGGGGAAATTAACCAAAATATGTTAAAACTTTGAAGTCTCATAACTTTTGATTGGTTCATTTCCACATAAAATGAGGGCCAGATTTGAACAAAGCACATCATACACTACTAGGAAAATGTATTTTGGCATCAAAATTGGGTGGAGGCTGTAATATCCATATTTACTAATGTTAATTTTCACTATAAAATAAATTTTTATTTTTATTGCCAATACAAAATTTACAAACGAAAAATTAAATATTTAATAAAAATTACATCGAAAGGCGAACGTTTGTTGACGTTTTAGTCATCAGTTTGCTGAGCATAGCTAGCTGGCTGCAACCGACACTCCAAGTCTCGTTCACTTGACACTAACACCACATACATGAGGTATGTTTCATTAAATAATTATGATAAAGCATAAAGTGCTGGTGTTTATAACAATATCATGGTACTTATACCAGTGTCCAGTAAATTTTGACAATGTGGTATCATAGTGATGTTTAAGTGTTTATAAATGATAATTAATTAATGATAATAATAATTAATTGTTTCTGCTTGTCTTGGTGATAATCTGATAATTCAATGGGTATCTGGTTGGAAAAAGTTTGAGAACCACTTGTTTGACGCTTTTCTGTTGTAATAAATTTTTTTACTTCTTTATTTACTGGATATACTGTTAATATTCATTTTGTCAGTGGTCTAGTTATCTGTGAGTAATGCTCATAGTTTTCTGCTTTTTTAGGAGTCGTGTTTGCACTCCCCCCCCCCCCCCCCCCCCCCCCCCCAAAATAATAATAATAATAATCACAGACAATTTGTTCAGTTAATGTATTTCAAGTCATAATAGTTCATGCTTGTTATGAATGTTCATGCTTTATACCTTTTGATTTTAAAATTTTGCAGAAAACATCCACTATGAAGCGAAATCGACCCAGTGGATTCCAACAAAGAAAAATGAAGAAGGCAAGAGAGGAGGTGGCTCAGGCAATGTCCGGATCAATTTTGAAGTATGTGACGCCTTCAACATCAAGTGCAATAGGAGAAAGTCCTGAAGATATTCAGCCTGGTGAATCTGAAGGGCAAATACAAGAGGCATCTTCACAAGAGGATTCAAATGAGAGAGAGAGAGAGCAAGGATTGGAGGATGGCAATTCATCTTCTAAAAGCAGTGAAACTGATGAAGAGGAAGGAGACGCCAGCAGAAGTCCACACCAACAGGAGGAAGACTCTGATGAAGAAGAGGAGACGGAGAGATTTTCAATTTATTCTGATGTCGCTGCTTGGCCAATCCCGGTTCCAAATGACTTGAGAGTTGATCTTATTAAAGCCAGTAACTTAAAGCGTCATCATGAAACTAACCATAAAAATTTTATTACGGCATTTCCTCCCAAATCAGAATTGCGGAAGACTAAGTTAACAATGTTGAAATCTAGCATAGTTGCCCAACAAACTGTACTTTCATCATTGTGTAAGACAGCTGACTTAACTACTGAAGCTAGTTTTGTTATGGCATAGAATATTGCTCGTGCTCAACTTCCCTACAGTAGTGGAGAATTTGTGAAGAATATTGCCGATGTTGCTGCAATTCTCGCTCCAGATAACACAAAGCTTCGAGAACAAATAGCAAGTATTTCTATTTCCCGCCACACTACAGAAAGACGTATTTCCCAGATCAGTGTTGAAATTACTTGCTCGTTGCAGAGTGATTTGAAGAATTCTGTTGCATTCAGTTTGGTCCTCGATCAGGGCCGGATTAAGACCTTTAGAGGCCCTAAGCACTTAAAAGATTTTGGTGCCCCATATATATGTAATTCAAAATATAAACAAAAATAAACCATAAAATTTTATTTTTTGAAATGAAACAAAACTTACAGTAAGATGGAAAATAATGTTTATTTTTGTATACTTCCACTTCATTTATATTTGAAAAGTTTTCTCCTACTTTTTTTAATTGCAAAGTCTTTGATCAGATCCTCAAAACTAATCTTACGTAACACATCTGCTTCTATACTTAGTAGAGATAAGGCATCCAGCCTGCCTTGTTGCATAGTTGTTCTGTTGGTATTTTTAATATACTTCAACTGAGAAAATGAACGCTCAGCTGAGCAATTTGTGACCATTAATGTTAAAAATATACGAAAGGCAATTTCTACATTTGGGAAGGCACACTCATTATTGTCTTCTACAATTATTTTATAAAGTTCAGCATGACTGAATCTTGTTTTTACATTTACTATAGGACACGAAAGTATTTAATCTATATGTATTTTTAATATGGCGCTCAAAGATTTGATATAAACAAAATAATAACGCAAAGCGTAAAGTGTGTGATTACAACGAAATATATTTATTCTCTCAAAAGGGTTGTTGTTCACTACAAATTCAAACAATGAAAAAAAATAAATACTATATATGAATATATATAATTCAGTTTTCAACAGCTTATAGGCTATAAGCCGCGATTATAATAGTATAATAAATCCATGGTAAATCCGACAATGGAAAATTTCTGTGGTGCCCCCCTTCCCTTGATGCCCTAAGCACGGGCTTATTTTGCTTAATGGTTAATCCGGCCCTGTCCTCGATGAATCCACAGATATTAAAAATAACCCTCAACTGGCGATGGAAATGTGAAAGAAGAACTCTTGAACTTAATGACCCTAAGAGAAACCACCAGAGGGGTTGACATAAAGAACGCTCTTGACGAGGCATTATCAAATGCTCAAGTACCATTGAATAAACTTGTCAGTGTTGCAACAGATGGAGCACCAGCTATGGTAGGACAAAATGTAGGCCTACTTGGGCTCTTGACACGCGATCCCAAGTATCCTGTGTGTCTCTTTATTCACTGTATCATTCACTGTGGTCATTTGGTAAGCAAGTACTTTAGGTATGACAGTGTTATGAAATGTGTTCTAGAAATTGTGAATTTTATTCGTTCAAATGCAAAAACGCACCGAGCGTTTAGAAATTTTATTGAGTAGCTGGATCTTCAAGATAAGCCAGATGACCTTTCATTCTACTGTATTGTAAGGTGGTTATCAACTAGTAATCTCCTGAATAGGTTTGTTGCACCGTTGGAGCCTATCATTGATTTCTTGAAAGAAAAGGGAAAGTCATACCCACAACTAGATCACGAATGGGTGCAGGATCTGTTGTTTTTTACTGATGTAATACAACACCTTCAAAATCTAAATTTGGCACTTCAGGGAAAGGATAAGGTAATTTCTGACCTTACACAGACAGTTTTCAGTTTCCAGAATAAAATAAAGCTCTTCCAAAAAGATCTAGTAACAAAAAAATTTGACCACATTCCCCACCTGAAAAACCGAGTAAACACTTTTCCTGATATTGAAATAAAAGATATTAAATTGGAAGACTACAAAGGTAAATTAGAAGGACTAATTGATGATTTTCAGTTCAGGTTTGATGAACTAAAGAAGCTAAAACCATGCTTCGAATTTCTTGTAAATACTTTCCTGATTGATGATGTCAACGATGGCTGTCCTGTTACCACACCTTTTGTTACGGAAGCTGCTCCAATACAAACAGAACTTTTGGAGCTACGGGAGGACGTGGGTTTAAAATTGATACATAAAAGCTTATCTGCAGTTGAGTTTTGGAAGCAAGTACCAGAGACAAAGTACCCTCACCTCAGGAAAACCAGTTTCCGACTTATCTCAGTTTTTGGGACAACTTATTGCTGTGAAGCACTCTTCTCGGTAATGAAATTTGTAAAGTCAAAACATCGTGCTGCCCTCACTAACGAACATCTGACTGAGCTTCTTCATACCGCCTTAACATCACATCACACAGACTTTAAAGCATTAACAGCCAAAATCAAGACCCAAACTAAGCCTTCTACAAGCAGTAATTAAACAATTTAATAATGTGAGTATAACTATATGTATGTGTATATACTTTTAATAATTAAATTCTTTTAAAAATATTTTGCGGTTCTCGTACATCTGAAAAACGTCGTATGTGGCTCTTGGGTCCAGGAAACTTGGCTACCCCTGGTCTATAACCTCTAATTTCATACTCCTCTACAAAGTCACGTGTTTCAGTGCTAAGCCACGATTCATTTATCACAATCAAATCATTGTCTTTACAAAAAATTCGTTTATTTTATTTCGTAGGCTACGAGCATTTAAGGATAGAACCTTCAAATTGTTTGTAATTGCGATACGTTCGTGAGTGCAAGGGACATTTGAGGAAATTACGCCGGGACTGTTCGAGTTACGGCAGCCTCAAAAGAAGAGACAGTATTATGAAATAGTCTTCCTAAACGCGCAGCTCCAACGTCATTAAGATGAAGTCCATCTCCGAGGAACAAGTCCCTCCTGCCGTAGAAACTGTTCCAAAAATTCGCAAAATTTAAGTTGTTGTTGATATAGGTCGCCTTGCTGTAGAAATCGCTACGTTGGATAATTCGAGGAAGTATACCTGTTAAAACAATCTCATTAGTTTTTCCCCTTTAGTCGCTCTAGTAAGTCCCTGTACCTAGCCAGCAACTCTTCCGATCTAGAATTTAAAATGTTATTAGTACCGACGTGAATAACATACGTTGTGTCCTCAGAGGTTCCGTCTGTAAAATGGTCAGACTTCTCCAGAGTATACAGGACTTTATCTACCAGTTGAAGATGTTCTTCGAATGATTCGCCCATTATTAGGATATCATCAATGTAGATGATAACTCTACTTCTTGGAAAACCATGTAACACTAGGGTTTCTCAATTTTTGGGGTGAAATGACTAAATTGAAAATCATGTGATTTGGTAGCAATTTAATGTAATCATTTGGCATACAAAATAATATCCTTGCTTCAAAAACAATAAAAACTAACTCCTACCTACATCAATTTTAATTCAAAAATTCCATTTTTCCGTAAATTCGTAACAAAATAACAAATGTGCACAAACATCCTATCAACATTTAAAGTGGCAATAAGATATCATCAGAGTCTTTATTTGAAAGTAACCAATGCAGTCATGTCCTTTTTGCTGCGGTTGCTTGACATCAGCATTCGGCTTGCTACTTGCGCTTTGATGTAGCCTTCTCGCCTCTCGTGACTGTAAACTTGACTAGCTGCTTCTGTGACCATTTTCACACATCTCTCCACACTCTGAGTGTGAGAAGGCCACTTTGGCACTTGCATTGGGGCCTCTTTAAGTTGTGTTAAATCTTTGTTTGTTATACATGTTGTCAGTGGTGGCTCCAAAACTTCCGAACTCAAGTTAACTAATTCTGACAATTTCGTGGCATTGACGTTTGTCGGAGGTACCTTCCTTGTCTGAACAGAGCAGTCTCCCAGCTGGTCATCATCTAGTGATGTTCCTCTAAGCTTTAGAATGATTTCCACAGCCTCAGTTCGCTCTTTGGTACATTGGCTGCAGAGTATTGCTTGCAAAACTGCCTCTGGCCTAGCATACCAAGCGGACCTTCTCACCACAGGTAACACGATGTCCACCACTACTTTCCTTTGGGTTCTCAGTAGCTGTAATTGAAACAAGATGTGGTTGGGCCCCTCCATCCACATTGGATTAAGTTTTACATTGAACCAGTGAGGAAGATAAAACCCAATAATAAATTCAACAATCAACATCAAATTCTGTAGCATTTTTCCCTTCAGTGCATGTTTGGAAACCCAAATCCTGCAGAAACGAATCGCTGTAGTTAACCAACGACTGTGACTTACGGGTCCAATCTCCAAGAGAGCCAGATTTTGAGGCAACTCTCCTGATCTGATTGCTTGAACAATACGATAAGCGTAAGATTGATCCGTGCTGAGGTCTTTGATAACTTCTTCAGACAACACTGGAAGGGGAGGGCCTACTTCGACCTTTGGAAATTTTGTATTTATTTCTAATTCCGTTGCTTCATCTAGCATGTTGCCAAGGGGGCCTGACCACTTGTTGTTGCTCTTTGTAGGACCATCAAGTTCCTGGATGAGACGACGGAGAGGTAGTTCCCCTGTGTGCAAATCACATACAATCCAAACAAGCCTACTTCCAAGTTTTTTCTCTAAATGCGTCATAACACCGACCTGCCATCCAGTGTTCACCGCAGTTGAGTCTCCACCAACGGCCTGCAGTGAACTGTCAAGTCTTCTTTCTTGAAGCCAACATATTATTTGATCAGCAATTGCCTCTGCATGTTTCTTGCCTTCTACTTCTGCTTCATGAACAAAGTGAAACAAATAGCGGCCACCAGGTTCGGAACACACAGAGTAGTGTTCTTCTTTGATGAGACCGGGAAACTTTCTGTCCATTCCCTCTACCTCTAGGAGAACTTTTGTGTCATCCCTTCTTCCATCAAACAAAAGGCAAGAGAGACCTTCCTCCTTCAAATCTTTTTCATGCTGATCAGATATTTCCTTCATTATTTTTTCTTGTGCTCTTCTTATCTTATTATGATCTATCACTAAGGATGTATCCTCTCGGCTGATGAGGCCTGCATCTATCCAAGCGGCAGTGGCAATCTCTGCAGTGGAAATCTCTGCAGTGGAAATCTCTGCAGTCTCTCGTAGCCCCGTATGGTGGCGAATACTGGCAAGGGCAATGTTTGAGATGTCTTTAGTGTTGTATTTCATTCTCTTCGGCGAAGGTTCAGGTGGCATTTTGGAGCTATCATCTGATGTTGCTTCTTTCTGTTCATCTGAAGAGCTTTCAAAGAAGTGAGAAACCTCTTGATAGAGCTCTTCATCTCTTTGGGTGGCTTCTTCACTCTTCTTTTTCTTCCTTTCTTCCCTCTCTCGGATTTTCTCTCTTTTCTTAGCAATAACAATCTGTTTTTTGGTTTCTGAATAATCTGTCGAACCAATCTGCATACTTCCTTGGCCTCCTGCCTTTGTTCTCTGCGCCTTTATGAAAGCCAGCTCCAAAACAGGGATCTTCTTCTCACGAGGACAGCGACAATCAATGTGAGGATGAGGTGGTTCTCTTCTGCATGAGGGAGAACAATTGGCTTCAGAAATCAGAACTCTATGGGACACTGGCAGTTAAAAATGTCAAGAAGAGTATCAAGTGTGTGCAAAAATGTATTTTTCTTTGCTAGTTTTCCTTTACCAAGTGATGTCTCAACTGCTTTGTGCCACAGCATTGTTAATTTTAGCTCAATAGTTCTATACTGATTGAGTACAGGTGGTTTGAATAACACATTAGCTTTTTTCTACTGATGCAGAAGAGGGGGAATCATGTCCCTTATGAGCTCTTTCTCTGTGTAGTTCCTTCTATCCTTTGTATTTTGTTCACGAAGGAGTAACCCTAGTCTCAGCATGTCTCGCACTGTTGGTAGTTCTGATACGGGAAGCTCCTTGCCTGTACCGACTAACAGGCTCAAGTGGCATGACGACTGACCTCTTGTCTTCAATTTTGGCATCTTAGGAATATCTGAAAAGAAAGAAAAACATTTAAGTATTTTATATCAATTACGATGTTTCAAAGTTTAGTCATTCGATGTTCTAAAATTCAATAAAAAAATATTTCATGGGATTACAACATAATTAGACAGAAGAATATGATAATAATAAATAATTGTAATAATCAATAATCCATACTTACAGTTAAACTGTAGTATTCGTCTAGTAAAATAACTATGAAGTAGGTACAAGAGCAGTAACAGCAAACCACCGTCTATGACATCTAAGAGGCAACTGAGAGTGAGGGACAGTTCTATTCATGTTGTGACTTGTACATTGTTACAACAACTATATGACCTTGAAAACACTCCATATGCGATCAGTGGGATAATTCTGTGACAGATGAATAGTTAATCAATTTATGTCCTATTATTTAGTAAAAGAGTCAATTTCTGAAACTTTAAGGTAAAATTGATGTAGGTAAGGGTAATTTTATTTCATTTTGGTTGCCCAATTTCAAGTTTTGACGTGAAAAGACTATATTTTCACTACCAAAATTAATTTGAAAAAAGTTGACAAAATTGACACACCCTAATGTAACACTTCTTGTACCATCCGTTGGAAACTAGCAGGAGCATTCTTTAATCCAAAACTCAGTCGCTTAAACTACCAATACCCTCTGGTGGTTGAAAAAGCAGTGCTCTCTCGGCTCTCTTCGGCAATTAGCATTTGATAATAACCTCGTACCATGTCTAGGGAAGTGAAGTAACAGGTTCCATGAAGACTAAAAATTGCATCCGTTAAGTTGGGCATTGGAAATCGGTCTGGTATGGTCACTTCATTCAATTTTCGATAGTCCACGCACATTCTAATTGAACCATCCTTCTTCCGGATAGGGACAACAGACGAACTCCATGGGGAAATGCTAGGTTCGATGATATCAAGCAACAGTAATTCCTGGCACTGAGCTTCCACCGCTTCTGCGACTGGTTCTGGGAATCTACGGGGTCGTTGTCGGATAGGGGTATCATTATGCAACTCTATCCGGTGTGGTACACAATTCACAAAACCTACATCGTCATCCCCCTGACTCAACACTTTCTTCCGGCGAGCCAACATTTGTAAAACCTTCTCCCTCTCTTCTAACTTCAAACTCTGGTGACGTGGTTATTTCAGTCCGTAGGCGTTCTTCTGTCCAGCCTGGTTGTTCAGCTTGGGCTCAAGTCATGAACACCTCAATTCTCTCACTTTCAGCCACTGGAAGGTCCAGTTCTTTTTCATAGACTACTGATCTTATAGTCCCTATCCGTTCACCCGCCTTGATTCTCTGTGCTTCTGGGGTCAGCTTCATTACCAACACTTCTGTCATCCCAGCCAATCCATTCACTAACCCAGGGTGACCATACACTTTCCCCTGGAGTCGGGGATCTCCGACATCATCCTCAAAACAGTACTTCAGTCTTTCCTCACCTTCGATTACATTCAAGCAAGCAAACTGTACAGGAACTCGGTGATATCTGCAAGTACTTAATTTCACATCTGCTGATGCATAACAGGGAACATTCCGGACCACCCTTCTACATGGTGCTTTTTCACTCTTCAAGTAAATTTCCTCCATATGCCCATGTTTATAAGCTCGCGTTATCCTCTTCCTTTTCACATTAACTCGGAGACTGTTTTCCACAAGAAAATTCATTCAACCTTTGGACCACTGCAAACAGAACAGGCTCCATCTCCACTCCATGAATTGATAACCTCAGCGTAATCACCCCCAATGGTTTAACATGGTTGTTTACTCCAATCCCTCGAATCCTCAGGTTACAGCTCTGCATCTCTGGAGTTAACTCCAGTTCCTCTACCACTGAGTGATCCAGGAGTCCAACTGTAGCTCCGGAATCAAGTACTGCCAAGTAGTTCTCCGAATGTTCAATCCGTATATCCACCTTCAGTAAAGACTGAGGTGCTAACTGTCCAGACATCTCCTCATCCAACCCATCAGTGTCAAAGACATTACTATTTACAAAATACGTTTCGAGAGCATCAGCTTCGGGTTCATTGTTCTGGTCAGGGGGTTGCTCCCTATCAGGCTCTTCAGGAATATTTACACTCTCATCCAGACTAAATGGACCTGGACACTCTAGGTTATTACTAGCAGGTTCGCAACTAACTGGGAACCTATCAGGGCAATCAGTACCTGGATTCACAATCAATGATTCATTCCTACCACCAGAAACTGGGACTAGCTCTGTTGCCTCTTATCCCTGGGGGACAAAAGGAACTGCACTCGCATTCATTCTCACAGGCAAAACTGGGTTAACACACATTGGATCTACCCCCATCTGTACTTCCCCCATAAATTCTTGTTCTGGTATTGGGCCACTAGTTAGGGGTAATATTCGTCCTGTTAGGAGCTCTGGGGGTTCCCCTCTGGCCTTAGAGCTCACTGGTTTAAAGGGCTCAGTTCTTGATTTGGCTCATTCCCTCGTGGGCTGGTCTGGTTAGGCCCAGGAAATGGTCCCCTTGAGATGGTAGGACTCGGTGCTCTTGAACGGGGCCTTCTCTGCTGCCGTGATCGCTGGTTATGACCATACCCATTAGGTGGGTAAGGGCATTGTGACACCCAATGATCCCGCTCACCGCATCGCAAACACACTCCTAAACGCCGAAGGAAATCCCATTCCAGGTGACCTCTCCTTCCGCAGTAATTACAGCTCACCCAGGGACGATCAGATGGTGGTGGTGGAGGGATGGTTAGATGGCTGGCTGGCCCTGAACCCTGCTGCAGGGCCAACAACTAAGGGTGAGACTGGTGATTTTGTTAGTTCAAGTTCCGTCGGGGCTGATCTTGATCACTAGATGACCTTGTATTCTGGACACCTGGTGGTGGTTGGAGTACCAAAGGAGACATTTCTATGTTCCAGACCTCCTGCAGGCTGGGTGGAGGTCTAGATAAGGTTAAAGATTTGGTATTATTATAGTATTACACCCGTCTAACGTCCAGCAATTATTATATATTCATTAGGTAGAGTTTTTAATTCTAAGACAATTTTCTTCTATAGCGTTTCCGTCGCAAATGCTTCGTTTTCGAGATATAAACGTTTTTTTGGTGTGTTCGTACGTTCGTTTGTGTGTTCGTTTGTGTGTGCGTTACATGTCTGCCCAATCACTGCGCTCCATTCATTTCGAATTTGAATTACTTTCGTACCGGAATGGAACACTCATTCCACTCATTCAGAAGTACATTAGGCCTTTCTCTGTGATTTATAGTGATTCCTGGGCTGCCTACAAGACTATAAGTTATTTAGGTTAGGTTAGGTTAGGTTAGGTCAATTTTGAAGGTGAAATTTGTTTTTCCTATGGTTTTTGATGTGTTTTAAACGAACATTCCTGTTTTTCTTTTAGGTTTGGATAGGTTAGGTCAATTTTAAAGGTGAAATTTGTTTTTCCTATGGTTTTTGATGTTTTGAACGAATCTGACCTTCAAAACCGTCGGAAATGACTCGTTTTCGATTGCCGGCTGGGGGGAGGGGGGTTATCTCAGAAACGAGTCATTTCCGACGGCTTTGAAGGTCAGATTCGTTTAAAACACATCAAAAACCATAGGAAAAACATAAATTTCACCTCCAAAGGGAGACGGGTGTAATACTATAAATTTACCAAAGATTTCACTGGAGGTTCCCTCTCACTAGCTGCCAATTCTCTCACTGCTGGCCAGTTCAACTGGGTCCCAGCTCCACGTGTCAGTCGTGCCGTGGCCAGGGCAACTTCAACCTTCTCGGAAAATGCATCCGGCACAGTGTTAAGAAATTTTGAAGTCAGTTCTTGGCAATTATCCACTTCTACTCTGGCATTGCAGTCATCCACACAGTTTCTAACCTGGTTGCATACTGGTATAAGGTCTCACTGGGTCGTAATTGAGCATTAGTAAATGCCTCTCGCTTGTCTCTCATCATGGTAGAATGGAGTTCTCTGTAGTAAATCTGCAGTCTTTTCCTGACAACTTCATATGGCATCCCTGGTCGGTCAATTAAATCAAAGCCCCCCTCTCATCTGTCCCATAAGACTCTCTCGCAATGCCGCTTTCCAGTAGTTGTGTCCTCCTGCCACTGTATTCTCAGCATAATCCTCAAACTCCTTCCTAAATTCTGCGAATGTTCTCCCATTTGATATATCAAATGGCAATGGTCGAGGAAAGCGGCGCCCATCTAGTTTCTCCAGGGCGTTAGCAAGGCGTTCCAGGAGATTCTCTGTTGGCAGTGGTTGGGGTCCCTTTCTTGCGGTAAACATCACTGGTTCATCCTTCCCATTTGCCTCCCCAACCTCTCGTTGAAACTTCGTAGGAGGTCTCTGGTTGACTGTTGGTCTGGGCTTCCTTTCTGAGGCCCGAGAGGTAGGGGTTGATTTGGCCAACCTTTGGGCTCCTGGTAGTCTGTTCAGGTCTTCGGCTTCTGTCCCAGATGAATCACTCTCCTGTGAGGGACCCATCATTCTCTTTTCTCCCCAGTTCATAGCAGGGCAATCGGTTCCACTTTCTGTTCGAAACCTGGACTGTTGCTGCTTACTTGTTCTAACCAGGTGGCTACTGTCAAGGCCAATCTTCTGAGAGCATATACATCCTGGTCAGAGGTTCTACCAGCAGTGGTAGACCGGTAATTTAAAAGTTGATCCTCAATATCTCTCAGTGGGGATTGGGTGGCGGATGCCACTGCTCCCTCACCAAGCTGTCCACTAACTTCTTCAGCAACATCCATACTCTGGGTCATCTCTGGATTAAACATTCTCCCCTGTTCCCCTTTTAAACTTGACTATCTCGAACCAATCTCTCAACTTATCCCGCTGGGGATGCCAAAAAGAATGCTGCCGTGGCTGCGTAGGCCGTAGTCCCCAGGTATCTGTACTGTCGAACCACCCAGCACCTTTTCACGTTTCTGGGTTCGGGATAGTCAAGAGACTGGGCAAAGATGTAATTTCCTCTGGTATCTAGGAATGCCTCTTGTCGGTGGTTGATTTCCAGGAGATTATTCAGGTCCGACTCGCACGTTAACTGTAAAGGACTTCCCCCAGTTCAAGTGTCTAAATCTGACTCTCCAATGAGTAGGAGAACCAACCGCTCAGAGTCCACGAAAGGGCTGGAATTCAAAGGTAGACGTAACAGAAGTAAACTACTCTGTTTATTCAGCGAGACAGTATAAACATAACAAAAAGACTGGCAATGAATCACAATTAACAAAACCTCTGGGAAACCAATAACACTTAGTGAGATTTGGCAGAAAGGATAGAAAGCAAGTGGGAGACAAGTACCGGAAAAGACTTGCACAAAATGTTAACCCCAGTCCCAGCCTAGCTACCCTCCAAACTTGACCCCCCCCCCTTATGACCTGAGTTTCAATTTCTGTATACACTGGCTAGTTAGTAGGGTTAAGGTCACCGACCTGATTCGAGGGCCGGTCCCAGTGGCCAACAGTGGTTGACACAACCTCAATGGACTGCGTAGCTCCCACTGGATTGGATCCACAATCCAAGCCTGATGAAGCTGGACCACGTGAGTTGAATCCCAACTGGTTGCTTAGACAACACAAGATTATTAGTTACATGCCCCCGGCACCATTAATCACAATAATAACATAACATAACAGGCGATTAATCACAAACATTAACTGGAATCATGACTTCATAATTGATCACTGGAAAACATAATTTACTCATGAAATCAAAGCACATAAATAACCAACATAAAAAATAATAACTATAAACATTGACAATTATGGCAAACCTATCTCACATGAGTTAATCAATCTATAATTAATCAGTGCCAAACAAGCATGGGCAAAAACCTAACTCTGGAATAATGTGACTGGTGACCTATAATAATGATAATCGGTTCTCTAGCTAGTTACATGACAGGGTGGTAAACCTATCTATACTCAGTCACAGTTTCAACAACCTATATATATGTCTACTTTTAATAATAATAATTAATAATGATAATGATGGTGAAATACAAATGACAACACCACAATAACTAGGAATAAAGATTATGACATCCTGACATCATTCACCGTGTGCTTGCTGACTGGGTATCACATCTGAATTTGTGTATTGAAAACAATGAACATGTTGAGCACGTTCTGTAAAAAAGCTTTTGTTTTGCCTGTTTTTATTTTTTTTCCTATGATGCCGGACTTATGGGACACCCTGTATTATCGTCGTTCATCATCACCACGTCTATGATATTGTCACTGCGCGTTTGTTCGGTAACCATCTGTCGTAAAAAATTATCTTCCATGAACTCAACCAGTCTCAAACCCTCCTCATTACCGTTAAAGTCTCCGACAATTATACTATTCCAATTATTAATAAAATTACCAAGAAGTGAGTAAAATCTAGTATAGGTATCGAGGGGTTGAACGGGAGGTCTATAAAAAACAATAATATTAAAACCAGTGCTGTGCTCGTTACTTTATAAATGTAATGCCGTTACCATTACCGTTACTACAGTCTAAATGTAACGCCGTTATCGTCAGTTACTATTTTTAAAAAATAACGAGTAACGGCACCGTTACTCGTTAGGTTACTTTTAATGAAATGTATATATATTATATATATATATTATATATATATATATATATATATCGTAAAGAACGACGCTTGTATAGGAGATATTCCGCGCAAGACGAGAGAGAGAGAACGGAACAAATGAAAAAATGAGGTAACCACCTGGGAATCGAACCCGGGATCTTCCGATTGCCGGTCAGACGCGATACCATTACACCATGGACCTCACTCTTCCAAATGCCGTAATTCTTCTACATACTCGCAGAAACCAATGCCCCAAGGGGGCACCTCCCGCATGCCGTAACATTATATACATTCAACTGCAAAGAACACGCAGTATAAATAACGTAAAGAACGACGCTTGTATAGGAGATATTCCGCGCAAGACGAGAGAGAGAGAACGGAACAAATGAAAAAATGAGGTAACCACCTGGGAATCGAACCCGGGATCTTCCGATTGCCGGTCAGACGCGATACCATTACACCATGGACCTCACTCTTCCAAATGCCGTAATTCTTCTACATACTCGCAGAAACCAATGCCCCAAGGGGGCACCTCCCGCATGCCGTAACATTATATACATTCAACTGCAAAGAACACGCAGTATAAATAACGTAAAGAACGACGCTTGTATAGGAGATATTCCGCGCAAGACGAGAGAGAGAGAACGGAACAAATGAAAAAATGAGGTAACCACCTGGGAATCGAACCCGGGATCTTCCGATTGCCGGTCAGACGCGATACCATTACACCATGGACCTCACTCTTCCAAATGCCGTAATTCTTCTACATACTCGCAGAAACCAATGCCCCAAGGGGGCACCTCCCGCATGCCGTAACATTATATACATTCAACTGCAAAGAACACGCAGTATAAATAACGTAAAGAACGACGCTTGTATAGGAGATATTCCGCGCAAGACGAGAGAGAGAGAACGGAACAAATGAAAAAATGAGGTAACCACCTGGGAATCGAACCCGGGATCTTCCGATTGCCGGTCTCTCTCTCTCGTCTTGCGCGGAATATCTCCTATACAAGCGTCGTTCTTTACGTTATTTATACTGCGTGTTCTTTGCAGTTGAATGTATATAATGTTACAGCATGCGGGAGGTGCCCCCTTGGGGCATTGGTTTCTGCGAGTATGTAGAAGAATTACGGCATTTGGAAGAGTGAGGTCCATGGTGTAATGGTATCGCGTCTGACCGGCAATCGGAAGATCCCGGGTTCGATTCCCAGGTGGTTACCTCATTTTTTCATTTGTTCCGTTCTCTCTCTCTCGTCTTGCGCGGAATATCTCCTATACAAGCGTCGTTCTTTACGTTATTTATACTGCGTGTTCTTTGCAGTTGAATGTATATAATGTTACGGCATGCGGGAGGTGCCCCCTTGGGGCATTGGTTTCTGCGAGTATGTAGAAGAATTACGGCATTTGGAAGAGTGAGGTCCATGGTGTAATGGTATCGCGTCTGACCGGCAATCGGAAGATCCAGGGTTCGATTCCCAGGTGGTTACCTCATTTTTTCATTTGTTCCGTTCTCTCTCTCTCGTCTTGCGCGGAATATCTCCTATACAAGCGTCGTTCTTTACGTTATTTATACTGCGTGTTCTTTGCAGTTGAATGTATATATATATATATATATATATATATATATATATATATATATTATAATTATATATACATAACATATTATAATATATAAACATTCGCTTGTGCGAGTATGTGTTGGTTTGTATCCACTGGTTAATACATAGGCTATGAAGTTTGTACATGCCTTCATTGCTTTGTTATGACTTATAAGGCATAATATTTTCAAAAAAGTGAAACAAAATTACTGCAAAATTTATTACTAGGAATTACAACATAACAGAGGATGTAGCATACTATTGATACTAATTTACTAATGTTAGAATATACCAGGAAAGTTTAGTTTTGCAAAACAATAATACGAAATACTAAAGAAATGAATTAAATTAGTTATCGTGCATGGCAATGATAATTGAAATTTATTAGCTAAATATACAAACTTAAGAACTATTATTCAAAAGATCTTTATTGGCCTTTAAGAAAACAAGCTTCTCAAAAGTTGCATCAAAGAGCGAGCCTCGTTTCGGATGCAGTACATCCTTCCCTCGTCCCTACTGAAAAAAACCCGCTCAACAGCGACACTAGATGGTATAGGAGTGTTAAGTTTAATAAACATATTTTTAAAGTTAGTGGATGGGAAGGATGCAGAGCTAACGTGCCGTGAAGGCCCAGATGAGAGGAATGACGAAACCTCTGTTGAACTTAGGTCCCTCCCTGCTTCAGGGTTCTTCGCTTTTTTATTTTGACAGTGCTGTCAGTGTAGCGGAGAGGGTGGATGGGGGTAGGCTGCCAGTATGTCAACGGCCAACATGCACACCTCGCTCATAGTGAAGGGACAAATTTTTAACGTTAATGAATAATGAGTGAGGATCGAAAGAAACTAATTGCGAGCTACGATAAAAAAGTAACGAGTAACGACTAACGAATGTATTTCCCTAAAAAAGTAACGTCGTTACTGAAAGAGTTACTTGATTTGAAATGTAACGCCGTTACCGCTACCGTACTAAAATTGTACCGCGTTACGTAACGGCCGTTACTTGTAACGTGTTACTGCCCAGCTCTGATTACTGTAAAACTAATACTACGCGCCCTAACTTCAATGCATATCGAATAAATTGCTGCCGGAAAATCTATCTTAACCTCGATAGCCTAAGGGAATTACGAATGTACAGCAAAATGCCGCCACCAATCTTATGTAACCTATCATTAGTAAAAAGTTTGGACGTTTTCCAGTTTATGTACCGTTTTCTACAATGTTGGCTTTTATGCAACTTTCTAGTGTTTCTTTGCTTCTGTTAGGCACAGCATAGAGTAAAACAGAAGGTTAGGTTAGGTTAGGTTAGGTTAGGTTAGGTTATCAAGAACTTACCTCTCTTAAAAAGTTGTTATAATCGACGGCGGTTGTATGACCAATCAAAAATAAATTATATGAAAAACGGTACACAAACTGGAAAAGGTCCAAAAGTTTAAAACCCGCTATATCAAGTTCCCCCAACAAGTCCCGAGTCACGATATTTAACCACTTTTCGGTTATAGCAACTATATCATAGTTCCCGAAATAAATTATCGCCTTAAATTCGTTCAATTTATTTCTAATACTACGTGCGTTACAATAAAAGACGTTTAAATTATTTTTTACCACGGATCGGCGTTTTAAACTATTTTTCAAGTCGGGCCCGCGTTTCCCGGACCCACAACGTTTAAAGAAGGCTTCGATCTATGCAGTTTTCGAACGTTCTCCTCAATTAACCTACCTAGCCTAGCGTTCCCTACTTCATTGAAATGCACCCCCATCTTTTATAAAAAGGCAAGGATCACTAAATTCTGACCACAGCTTTACGAAGGGTACATTTTCCTCAGCACAAATCTCTTCTAGTTTAGTATCCAAAAATATTGTTTTTGACGTAATCCTAAGACCCAAACCGTGCCGTGGGGTAATATTTAGAACTAAAGACCTATCTGACTTTGCCTTCATGGACCTAATGAATCCCATATATCTCTCCAAAAGGTCAGGCACTCTTGTATCGGGCCTATACGAGTCGTTGCCCCCGACCATCGTCACCAACATCGAGTGACGGGAGGCAACATCAATCCTATCTATTTCGTCTCTAATTCTGTCAACCGTGGCCCCTGGGAGACAGACCCTCCTCCTCTCGGTTGGAGTCTGTTCAACGAACTCTTTATCCATATGGCGCACTAAGAAGTCGCCAATTAAAATAGTTTCCCCCTCGTTCACATCCCTATCCAGCTGGGTGAAAGGGTTCGAAACCTTGATAGGGGGTAATTCTTATCACCTAACATACGTGGCCTAGCTCCACCCTTAACTTCTCTAAATACTTCCCCATCTACTAATCTCAGACCAGCCTTAACCCCTTCCTCAACTCTATCTAACCTTCCTGATAAGCTACCTATACTAGAAACTAGGTTCCTCACCTCACCCTTCAAATTACTAACGTCTTCAATGTTAGTACAGTATAGGTTCAGCCTTCGTCAACTGTATCCCTACTCCTGCCCTCATCAAGCGTTGCAAGTCTTTCTGTCACCTCACGTACACTACGTTTTATATCAACTAGCTCTTTCCTTAAATCACAAAAGAAACAAATCAATCTCTCGGTAATTGCCATAGGACTGCTGTTATAATCCTTAAAATCGTATACAACCGATTAACCTGAAACCTAGCACATGACGCTTTCTGCGATGGCATCGCGCGAGTTAAAGTAGTTAATGTTTATAACCATCACAAGTTTAAGTTAAATTAAGCCAGCACACTCTGAAAACTTCTAAATTGCTGAAAACCACTAATATTCAGTTACTTAACTATAACAATGTGAATATAAATGTAAGTATATAAAATTCAAAACTTTCCAAAAGTAAATTAATCGGCAATATTCAAAAGTAGAAACAATATCAGAGAGCCCAGGGAATGCGTCTGCTCAGTAAGGAGTCTGGCTGACGAATTTAAATAACTTTGCCGGAATTTACAGGATCTAAAGAATTAAAATAATTCTTATATTCATATAATGATGATAGGCAAGTGATTCATACATTGAAGTCAAATAAAGCTTCTGGACTTGATAATATATTTAATAGATTCTCAGAGAAG
Source organism: Bathynomus jamesi (assembly GCA_023014485.1). NCBI lineage: Eukaryota > Metazoa > Arthropoda > Malacostraca > Isopoda > Cirolanidae > Bathynomus > Bathynomus jamesi. Next base: position 266,036 of record JAJOZX010004523.1, on the reverse strand, counting down.
GGGAAGAAAGCTCATCTGAGGCACTAACTATTTTGTTTGCTAGGTCAATTAATTATGCAGAAGTACCAGATGAATGGAAAAAAGCAAATGTAGTAACCATTTACAAAAAGGGTAGTAAGGAGGAGTTTGGAAATTATAGGCCTATTAGTTTAACATCATTGGTAGGAAAGATACTAGAAAGAATTATAAAGAATAATATTCAAGATCATTTGGAGAATTTTAATCTTATTTCAAGTTCACAACATAGATTTAGGATGAGGAAGGTCTTGTTTGTCTAATCTCTCAGACTTTTTAGAGTTTATGACTGATCAAGTAGATAATGGAAATGATGTAGATGTTATTTGGATTTTAGTAAAACATTTGACAAGGTTCCACATAGGTAGGGTTGCCAGACATCCCGCATTTGATAAAAAAAATCCTGTGTCCCGCTTTGCATTCAAAATGTCTTGCAAAAAATATTTTTTTAGCAAATTTTTTTGGGATGAATTGATTTAGAATTTTCTAGAATTATGTAGGATCCTGTAGAATTCTGTAGAGTAAGTTGAATGTTGTAGAATATCCTAGAAATTACATAATGCTTATAAAATGTTGTTTGGCCACAAGTTGGCAGTTTTTTGGCTGTAGTTATATTGTAAGCTTTGAATTAGTGTGAATCCTGTGATTGCTTGACTATAGAACTTGAGATTGTGTAATTCAAATAAAATCTGTAAGTATGTCTACTTTTTATAAAATTGTTCAGGTGTAAATTGCTGCATTTGCGTGAAAGTTTTTGCATGAAAGAGGAACATATACACCAGTGGTGGGCACCGTTAACCAAAAAGTTAACTTCGTTAACCGCTAATCCGTTAACCAAAAAGTTAATTTCGTTAACCGTTAATCCGTTAATTCGTTAAACATGTAACGGAAGTTACCGATAAACCGTTAACGTTAACTTTTATTATAAAATTTAATTTTCCCTCTTCTTCTCGTTCTCCATTTTGTCCATGAGATGCATGTTGCCCTTCATGAAAATTAGCATATCAAAGTTTTCATCAGACAGGGATGATCTCTTGGCCCTCAGGATGTCCTTGCCCATAGAGAACAAACGCTCCACTGCAGCACTGGAGGGGATGGCTGTGTTGAACTTGATGAACAAGTCCACCAACACTTGCTCACCCAAGAAGGCAGCATCTGTCAGCAAGTCCTTGGAGTTGGTCTCCAGCCAGGTCTTGACCAAGTTCATGAGAATTGAAATCTTACCTGATCAGTTTTATGGTTCTTGAAATGTATCAAGGAGACTACTAATAAGGTACTCACAGACATATTATAAATATACATGACTTACTTGACAACGATTATTTTTAAATATTCACTAGCACAAACATGTTGCGCGAGAGACAGACTGCAAATGAAACAAATGTAGTTATTTGTTGTAATTGTTACATATATATTATTGAAAGTGCCTTAAAATGCTCGTAATATTTCTTGAAAGAAGTTGAAACATTCAACTCAAATGGCAAATCTTTCCGCCTGATTTTACAGTCGACCATGTTTTGCTCAAACCAATGCCATAAATAACTACCATATTTGGTAAGACACAAATTGTGGCGACGGAAACAAATATATCGCCTGATTTTGCACTGCGGAAATGGAAATTCGTTCATCACTATTAACAGTGGCGGATTAATTGCGCACCTGCTCAGCACTGAAAATAATAGAAACTTTTAAACGTTTATTTATGAATTTTTTGGGTTAACGGACTTGAGTTACCGGAAGTTAAATGTAACGGAAGTTAAATGTAACGGAAGTTAAATGTAACGGAAGTTATTAGTCCGATAATGATTTTCAAAGTTAACTTAAAAGTTAAATCGTTAACGAAAAAGTTAACTTCGTTAATTAACGATTAACGGATTAACGGTTTGTGCCCAGCTTTGATATACACACATTTGATTTTATTTATAAGATTTAGAATATTTTTTTTCATTAATTTATTTACAATCATGTTTTTTTAGATATAATAATAATATTTACAATTTTTCCCCAAGCAAAATTATTTACGATGTTTAATTGTTAAGCATTATTTTAATAAATTTTTTATAATTTTGATTGTTGTAACTGTTGAAGAAATCGTTTCAATTTGAAAAAAAATTTGGTCTTAAAAAAGAATCCTCAGAAAATTTTTTGTCCCACATGGGCATTTGAAAAATCTGGCAACCCTACACATAGGAGACTTCTACATGAATTAAGAGTGCATGGGATATTGGGGTGAGTTATAAATTGGGTGGAAAACTGGTTAGAAGATAGAGAACATAGAGTATTTCTAAATGATCATGAATATGGGTGGTAGAAAGTGAAAAGTGGGGTACCACAGGGATCAGTTTTGGGTCCATTGCTCTTTATTTTATATCTAAATGATTTAGAAAAAGGAGTAGGTTGTAAAATTTCTAAATTTGCAGATGATACAAAAGTAGTTGCTCCAGTTACAAATATAGAAAATTTGTATAAACTGCAAAAGGATCTTGATAGGTTAGTTGCTTAGGCATGGTAACATGGTAAAAATTTTATAGTGGGCACACTAGGGGCCCTTTGGTCCATCTGGGTGGCTCCACTGTTAATATAAAGAAACCATAAATACAGTTACATGCAAAATTAAGATCCAATTGATCTCTGCAGATTGTCACACATCTACTAGCTGTACATTAACTTCAAAACTTTGGATTTTGTGGATCATTCATCAATACCGCTACTGTACTAATTGTAGACATCATATGGTTATCTCATCACAAGAAGTTTTACATGGATCTATATAGCTATAACCTGAGTAATATAATTCAAGCTCTGCAATTAAGATAAAAGAAGTAGGTGGGACTGTAAAGACTGTATAGAGTATTTGAATGTACACCCATTCAGGGTCTCCCATTTAAAAGTATCTATGAGGCAAGTGAACATAATGAGTCTTTCATACATCACAGCAGGTCCGGCGCCAGCCTATTTGGCGCCCTTAGCAGGACTGCAGCTGGCGCCCCCACCCGCCTCCCACTTCACGATTGGGTTTGCCCACAAAGTAATCAAGGTACCATATTGAAGAAACTATTTGCCTTACACTGATCTATTTTAATTTGCTAATACATACATTTATTATAAAATTATAAAATCATTTCACAGTTCAAGAAAGTGTCATGACCAATCAAAACAGCGAGTAAAGCGAGGCATATGTAGTAACAAATCAGAACGCTCAAAAGTGCTAAAATATGGGTGCAAAAAGGACATATCTACTGTTTTTTCCAAGCAAGAAGGGCATATGTCACATAAAAACAGTTATTCGCTTATTGACGACTCCCGGAACTCATATTAAGCCGTAAATAAGCCGAGTCGCTTATTGACGACTCCCGTCTGTGCGCGCAACATTTTTAAATCGCTTATTTACGACTCCCGTCTGTGCGCGCAACATTTTTAAATCGCTTATTTACGACTCCCGTCCCTAAAGGGTTAAAGGTCGTGATAGTGAAAGTTCTATAATGACCTAATAAGATGAATAAGTTAATTATGTAAATATCAGTCAAGCTAAACTGGTGTACATACGTCGTACAACCTTTCATCATTTGTCTATGCTTCTCATTCCTTCATTATTTTTTTCATGTTGTTCTTACATAATACTATCAGACGTGCACAGGGCGGGAGGCGCTGGCGCCCCCCAGATCTTTGGCGCCCTTAGCATTTACTAACCTTGCCTAATGGAAGCGGCGGCCCTGCATCACAGTGCTATGGGGGACACCACTCAGCAGAGAAATCTCTTTAAATGGGGGGTATAAAGACAGAGCGTATCCCCTAACCCAAGATGCTGCCTCCCTACATCCCATCACTCTGTGAGAGTGGTGAGATTTACCCAAATAAAAAATAAACTATATATAATATGTATATGTGGGAAGGGTTCACAAACCTCTTCACACCATTACCAGTTCTAGCAAAATGTCATTACCAAATACCTCTTTCAGTCATTAATTTATCTAGTTTATTCTTAAAAGTCTCCAAAGTATGGGAACTCACAACTTCATCTAAGCTATTCCAGAATTTTACAGTTCTATTTAAAAAACTATGTTGTACTAACTGTGATTTACATCTTTGCTGAAAAAGCTTAAGGCTTGTCTCTTGTCTTTTGTCCTATCATTGTGATCCTTTGTAAAAAGAAACTCATTTATTACTTATATACTTCTATCATATCACCTTGTAACCTTCTTCGCTTTAGGGAAAACATGTTTAGGTGCTCCAATCTCTCTTTGTAACTAAGGTGTCTAAGGCATGGTATCATCCTTGTGGCTCTCTTTTGTACTTTTTCTAGTCTATCTTTGTCTTGCTCTAAATAAGGACTACTGAACTGAATACAATACTCAAGAAGAGGCCTCACGTATGAAGTGTAGAGCCTACTTATAATTTCTGGCGATTTATATTCTATATGTTTCTGCATTAGGTTCAATCTAACATTAGCCTTATTTCTAATTTCAATATAATGAGTTGTAGGTTTAAGATCATGATTCACAATGACACCCAAATCTCTCTCCTTTTTTTCTTTATTTATCCAACTTCCATCCATGTTATACTCAAATTCTGGATTGTCATGACCAACATGCATAACTTTACACGGTGCTTTCCTGTTAACGGGAATACCCAACCGCCCGCCATCATCTGGACTCGTATCTTGCGGAATTCATGTGACGACAACGTACCGAAAGCAGCGACATTTTTTCTGCGATTTTAGATGACATAAAGACATTTTGGCCCCCTACTAACTGATTATCTCTTACATATTAAATTTCATTTAAATGATTAATAAATTCGGTACTTACGTATTATCGGGACTACCAAACTGTTTATGATGTATTTTTGCTCTCGTCATTTTCGTTTAAACTAACGAAAATATCACAACTTAACCTAACCAATTATCAAAGGCATACAGTTGACCTAACCGGGCATTCAATTAACCTAACTGGGCATTCAGTTGACCTAACCAGGCATTTTCCGTTATATTAACCTGTTAGGTTAATTCAATGCCCGGTTAGGTCAACTGTACGCCCTTGATGATTGGTTAGGTTACGTTGTGATATTTTCGTTAGTTTAAACGAAAATGACGAGAGCAAAAATACATAACAAACAGTTTGGTGGTGGGCGGTTGGGTATTCCCGTTAACAGGAAAGTACCCTTTACACTTTTCCACATTAAATTTTATCTCCCATCTATCTGCCCAAGCAACGACTTTATCAATGTCCTTTTCCATTTTCATGGCACCTGTTCAAGATCTTACATTTTGTCCCAATTTTGTATCATCTACAAATATTAAGGTTTTACTATTTAGACCCCTTTCCAAGTCATTAATATAAATAATAAAAAGAAGTAGAGGTCCAAGTACTGACCCCTGTGGGACTCCACTCAGAACAGGGCTCCATGTAGACCTAGTCCCATTTAACTGGACTCTGTTCTCTTTCTTTAAGCCATTCTTCAATCGAATTTACTACTGTCCCTGTTATTCCATTGTGGGAGTTGTGAAGTTTCGGATCACCTGAAGATCAGGGTCCCCAGCCTCTTTAGTTAGCCTTATAACCCTAACTAACAAAAATATCACGACCTAACCTAACCAATCATTAGGTCAACTGTATGCTCTTGATGATTGGTTAGGTTAGGTCGTGATATTTTCCTTAGTTAGCCTTATAAAGCTAACTAAAAAAGGCTGGGGGCCCTGATCTTCAGGTGATCCCAAGTTTCTCACAAGCCCCCCTGATTTTCAAATCCCCCTTTTGGGGTTGTGGAGTTTTTCACAAAAACCTTACCCTAATTTTCAAGTCCTATCTGGTTCTTCTCACAAGTTTTTCTCTCCCCACAGGAGTCTAGTCAGTAAGCCTGTTAATTTGTAAAACCCTAGAGGATACGTCCAGACTATTTGATCTGGGAAGCCTATGAAAAGGTTATGAAACCGGAATAGAAGGTTGGAAGCCAAGGGAGTTTGGAAAGCCTTTAAAGGTATGATATTAAGTGTTCTAGCTTGTAATCCTTGGCCAGTGTACAATAGGAATTAAGACTTGTTCATAATCTTTATTCCTAGTTATTGTGGTGTTGTCATTTGTATTTCACCATCATTATCATTATTAATTATTATTATTAAAAGTAGACATATACAGGGCGTCCCAAAAAAATGTATACACACTTTAACAGCTGATAGCTCAATTGATGTTTCTTTCTTTCCAAGTTAAACCCATTAGAATTAATAATGGCAGTCAGACTAAGCTTTGAACAAAGGAAATTCATTCTAAAATGCTACTGGAAGTGTGAAAACGCAGTTGAAGTGCAAAGACAGTTTAGGAGGGAGTTTCAAACAGATCCACCAACGCGACTTACCATCACTCGAATTAGAGATAAGTTTGAAGCCGATGGAACTGTTCAGAATGTCCACAAGAAGCGTTCCGGAAGACGACGGACATCGACAAGCCCACAAAGCAAGAAAGAGTACTGGAAACGTATCACCAAAGTCCAAGAAAATCTGTGCGGCAAGCGAGTCGTGAGGTAGGAATTTCAGAATCATCTGTCCAACGCATTTTGAAGCGCTGTCAATGGAAAAGTTACATTCCAAGATTAGTCCATGCTATTAATGAAGATGATCCGGACCGAAGAGTGGAGTATTGCGAGTGGTACTTGGCACGATGTGGATGTGGATTGGACGAAGGGGTTTCGTAGAATACCCTCCGCGTTCACCAGACCTCATACCACTAGACTTTTTTTATGGGGATACTTAAAAGACAAAGTCTACGCTATAAAACCTGCAACAGTCGCTGAATTGAGAGCAGCCATTGAACGAGAATGCACACAAATACCAAACGAAATGTTTCGTGATGTTTGCGATTCCATTGCTTCGAGTTATCAGCAGTGCCTGGACCAGAACGGACGTCAGTTTGAAAACAGGCGTTGACAAAACAATTAAATAATGTCTGTAGATTCTATTACATTTTGAAAATGAAATGTATTTTAATAAACACTGCCTTTATAATTATTTAAAGTGTGTATACATTTTTTGGGACGCCCTGTATATAGGTTGTTGAAACTGTGACTGAGTATAGATAGGTTTGCCACCCTGTCATGTAACTAGCTAGAGAACCGATTATATCACTGGGGAACAAAAAAAAATTTTTTTTCTTGGTGCCTGATATTTTAGACCTTATTCTGGATATTTTCATGCCACTGATTCAGAAAATATCATCCATTTTGTTCTAGCAGCTCTAGTTTTTGAGATATTGCATACGTCATTGCCTACTTTATTACCCTTCTGGAACGGTATTATGAGTTGCTCGTAAATCTAAATGCATCTGTATAATTAAATTGTAGCTATGATTTTGCTGATGTTGCTGTTTTGCATGTGTATTGTACATGTACTAACGTGAATTCTTTCCTGTTACAGGTGTTGACATGGCTTCATCACGAAGAAAGTGTTTAAATCATCCAGATGTGTTTTGTTTTATCTGCGGAGAGTACACGTTCATTGAACAGAGAAAAACTATTACTGATTTTGTGAAAAAAGCTTATTTTGCCTATTTCAAAGTACAACTAGGGGACAAAGATAAGCCATGGGCTCCTCATATTGTGTGTAAAACGTGTACGGAGCATCTGCGGCAATGGACCAACGGAAAGAGGAGGTGCCTGAAATTTGGTATACCAATGGTATGGAGAGAACAGAGAAACCACAGTGATGACTGTTACTTTTGTTTGGTGAATATAAAGGGCATCAATGGACGTAACCGGAGTAAATGGACGTATCCTGACATAGACTCAGCTAGACGGCCTGTTTCACATTCAGATGAGATACCTGTCCCATCATTCAGCCATCTTCCAGAGCTCCCTCAAGAAGATGATGAATCTGCTACTGACAAAGAAAGCATATGTGGGCAAAATGACAGTGATTTCGAAGGACTGTCATCAGTTGCAGAAGGTTTTAGTCAACACGAATTAAACGACCTCATAAGGGACTTAAGTCTTTCGAAGAAATCGTCTGAATTGTTAGCTTCCAGGCTGGGAGAAAAAAATTTACTGCTGCCGGGAACCAAAATCACGTTATATCGCGACAGAGAAAAGGATTTACTGCCCTTCTTCTCAAAAGAGAACGATTTAGTTTTCTGCAACAATGTGCGCGGATTGATGATGAAAATGGGCATATCGGAATACACACCAAGTGAATGGCGGTTATTCATAGATAGCTCCAAACGGAGCCTAAAATGTGTTCTTCTACACAACAGCAACAGATACAGATCAATCCCAATTGATCACTCAGTCGGTATGAGAGAAGAGCACGGGACAGTCGCCCTAGTCCTAGAAAAGATATCATACCGAGACCACCAATGGGTGATCTGTGTGGATCTGAAGATGGTGAATTTTCTCCTGGGCCAGCAGAGCGGGTACACCAAGTACCCGTGCTTTATATGTCTCTGGGACAGTAGAGCTAAAGATGAACACTGGGGTGAGAAGACAGTGGCCTCTGAGAGAAAACATGGTGGTTGGAGAAAAAAATATCATCAAAGAAGCTTTGGTTGACAGAGAAAGGATCATATTGCCACCACTGCACATCAAACTAGGTTTGATGAAACAATTTATAAAGGCTTTGAACAGAGATGGGACGTGTTTTGGCTACATATGTAGAAAATTTCCTGCGCTGAGCATGGAAAAGCTGAAGGCAGGTATTTTCGATGGACCGCAAATCCGGGAACTCATGAAAGACCCGCGTTTCCAAGATTCAATGGACAACATTGAGGCACGTGCGTGGTCATCGTTTAGTATGGTTGTGAAGAATTTCCTTGGGAACTATAAGGCCGATAACTACAGTGAACTAGTGGAGAATATGCTCTCTTCTTTTTGTAAACTTGGCTGTAAAATGAGCATCAAACTGCATTACCTCCACACTCCACAGTCATTTGGATCGTTTCCCAGATAACCTCGGTGATCTAAGGGAGGAACAGGGTGAACGATTTCACCAAGAACTAAGGACCATGGAAGAACGGTACCGCGGACGATGGGATACTCACATGATGGCAGATTACTGCTGGAGCATCCAACGCGAATGTCCTGGCACATCTCATCGCAAGAAATCTCAGAAACGCGGTTTATGTGAGATGTCTCAATGAAAGAACTTTTTTTGCCGTTCGTGTCTCAAGCTTGTTTGAATTTAATAAATATTTTTCGTACCTTATGCTTGTTTGATGTTAATACACTATTTTTGCTGACATTCATCATACTTTTGTATTCAATTGACAACAACAGTGATTGCCAGTCAGCAATTATATAATATTATATACATTATATAGAAATATATATAGATATATATCATATCTTGATAAGCAGAGCTGATGGAGAAAAACTAATGTCATTTTTAGAATCAGCGACCTCAATATACCCAGAAACAGGTCTAACATCTAAGTCACCAAAGGTTGTGTTCCCCAGTGAATTATCATTATTATAGGTCACCAGTCACATTATTCCAGAGTTAGGTTTTTGCCCATGCTTGTTTGGCACTGATTATAGGTTGATTAACTCATATGAGAGAGGTTTGCCATAATTGTCAATGTTTATAGTTATTATTTTTTATGTGCTTTGATTTCATGAGTAAATTATGTTTTCCAGTGATCAATTATGAAGTCATGATTCCAGTTAATGTTTGTGATTAATCGCCTGTTATGTTATGTTATTATTGTGATTAATGGTGCCTGGGGCATATAACTCACGTGGTCCAGCTTCATCAGGCTTGGATTGTGGATCCAATCCAGTGGGAGCTACGCAGTCCATTGAGGTTGTGTCAACCACTGTTGGCCACTGGGACCGGCCCTCGAATCAGGCCGGTGACCTTAACCCTACTAACTAGCCAGTGTATACAGAAATTGAAACTCAGGTCATAAGGGGGGGTTCAAGTTTGGAGGGTAGCTAGGCTGGGACTGGGGTTAACATTCTGTGCAAGTCTTTTCCGGTACTTGTCTCCCACTTGCTTTCTATCCTTTCTGCCAAATCTCACTAAGTGTTATTGGTTTCCCAGAGGTTTTGTTATTTGTGATTCATTGCCAGTCTTTTTGTTATGTTTATACTGTCTCGCTGAATAATTGTTTATTTCAGATATAATAAAGAGAAAAACAAACAGAGTAGTTTACTTCTATTAGGTCTACCTTTGAATTCCAGCCCTTTCGTGGACTCTGAGCGGTTGGTTCTCCTACTCATTGGAGAGTCAGATTTAGACACTTGAACTGGGGGAAGTCCTTTACAGTTAACGTGCGAGTCGGACCTGAATAATCTCCTGGAAATCAACCACCGACAAGAGGCATTCCTAGATACCAGAGGAAATTACATCTTTGCCCAGTCTCTTGACTATCCCGAACCGAGAAACGTGAAAAGGTGCTGGATGGTTCGACAGTACAGATACTTGGGGACTACGGCCTACGCAGCCACGGCAGCATACTTTTTGGCATCCCCAGCGGGATAAGTTGAGAGATTGGTTCGAGATAGTCAAGTTTAAAAGGGGAACAGGGGAGAATGTTTAATCCAGAGATGACCCAGAGTATGGATGTTGCTGAAGAAGTTAGTGGACAGCTTGGTGAGGGAGCAGTGGCATCCGCCACCCAATCCCCACTGAGAGATATTGAGGATCAACTTTTAAATTACCGGTCTACCACTGCTGGTACAACCTCTGACTAGGATGTATATGCTCTCAGAAGATTGGCATTGACAGTAGCCACCTGGTTAGAACAAGTAAGCAGCAACAGTCCAGGTTTCGAACAGAAAGTGGAACCGATTGCCCTGCTATGAACTGGGGAGAAAAGAGAATGATGGGTCCCTCACAGGAGAGTGATTCATCTGGGACAGAAGCCGAAGACCTGAACAGACTACCAGGAGCCCAAAGGTGGGTCAAATCAACCCCTACCTCTCGGGCCTCAGAAAGTAAGCCCAGACCAACAGTCAACCAGAGACCTCCTACGAAGTTTCAACGAGAGCTTGGGGAGGCAAATGGGGAGGATGAACCAGTGATGTTTGCCGCAAGAAAGGGACCCCAACCACTGCCAACACTGGCAACAGAGAATCTCCTGGAACGCCTTGCTAACGCCCTGGAGAAACTAGATGGGCGCCGTTTTCCTCGACCATTGCCATTTGATATATCAGATGGGAGAACATTCGCAGAATTTAGGAAGGAGTTTGAGGATTATGCTGAGAATACAGTGGCAGGAGGACACAACTACTGGAAAGCGGCATTGCGAGAGAGTCTTATGGGACAGATGAGAGGGGGCTTTGATTTAACTGACCGACCAGGGATGCCATATGAAGTTGTCAGGAAAAGACTGTAGATTTACTACAGAGAACTCCATTTTACCATGACGAGAGACAAGCGAGAGGCATTTACTAATGCTCAATTACGACCCAGTGAGACCTTATACCAGTATGCAACCAGGTTAGAAACTGTGTGGATGACTGCAATGCCAGAGTAGAAGTGGATAATTGCCAAGAACTGATTTCAAAATTTCTTAACACTGTGCCGGATGCATTTTCCGAGAAGGTTGAAGTTGCCCTGGCCACGGCACGACTGACACGTGGAGCTGGGACCCAGTTGAACTGACCAGCAGTGAGAGAATTGGCAGCTAGTGAGAGGGAACCTCCACTGAAATCTTTAACCTTATCTAGACCCAGGGCCGGATTAACCATTAAGCAAAATAAGCCCGTGCTTAGGGCATCAAGGGAAGGGGGGCATCAAGGGAAGGGGGGCACCACAGAAATTTTCCATTGTCGGATTTACCATGGATTTATTATACTATTATAATCGCGGCTTATAGCCTATAAGCTGTTGAAAACTGAATTATATATATTCATATATAGTATTTATTTTTTTTCATTGTTTGAATTTGTAGTGAACAACAACCCTTTTGAGAGAATAAATATATTTCGTTGTAATCACACACTTTACGCTTTGCGTTATTATTTTGTTTATATCAAATCTTTGAGCGCCATATTAAAAATACATATAGATTAAATATTTTCGTGTGCTATAGGAAGTTATTCTGAACGTGTGATTTGTGCATATAATATTAAATATATATTTTACATAATCATTTGGTATTGTTTTACAGAAAGATTTAGGTTTATAGAATTGTAATATAAATTAATATTAAAATAAAAGAAACTATAAACTCTCTATATTGCTGTTGTATCAAGTGATGTTTATCACGGCCATTATAATAATAAGATATACTGACCTAAGTTAATTAGCGTTGAAGAAGTTTATCTGTTGCTCTCTCTTCTTCTCTAGGGTAAGTCTATGAAGTGTACTTTATTTGTATATATAACAATATTTCATCATACACGTATCTTTATTTTATAATTTACAGTATTTATCTATTGTCATAACAGTATAAAAGAATTTAGATTGTAATAACCAGAGTGAATAATTTGTAATGTGTATATATAACACCAAACGTAGTTAGGACAATTTAGGCCCTAAGCAAATGTTCATATTTCCTATAATTAAATATTGTGTTTTAAATAAATAAATAAATGTAAATATAAAATGTGGCTCGTTAATAGTGAAATGTTAATATTGATATTTTTATAGATTGCGTATTATTAATTCTAATGTTAAGTATTTTTATTTTATAGGTTTCAGTTCCTTCTTTCGGTTCCTTCTTTTGGTTCCTTCTTTCGATTTGATTTGTATTCAACATTTCGAGTTGATATTTCGGTTGTTATATTTAATTGCCACTTATATTTAAATTGCCACTTTGGTTGTGTACGGTTCCCATTTTGTCTTTCTGAGAATAAAAGAACAAAGCCAAGATTGTGATATGTGTAACTGTGTTGATTGCCACATAATATACAAATAAAATATTCTTTTTATTTCTGTATTTTACAGACCCCAAGAACCAAGATGAAACGTGTTCAGTTAAGTGGTGCACAAAAGCGAAAACTATCAAAAGAGAAACAAGAGAAGACTTTGGATTTAGAGTCCAAGACTGCAAAGCTGACTGATTTCTTCACACAAGTTCCACGACCACAACGTCAACATGATATACCGATTCTGAATCAAAACCAATCTCCGTCATCAGAAGTGGACACAAATACCACTTTGATCACTTCAAAATCAAAATATGATGACGTTGGAATCACCGAGGTGTCACAAGCAGGTTCATCTACCACGGTTCTAGGAAAACTCGGTCCCGAAAACTCGGTCCCGGAAAACTCGGTCCCGGAAAACTCGGTCCCAAGAAAACTCGGTCCCAAGAAAACTCGGTTCCGGAAAACTCGGTCCCAAGAAAACTCGGTCCCAAGAAAATTGGGTACCATGAATGAAAACAATTAAATTAAACTTTATTCCAAAAGTAAAATGAGTATTCTCACATAACATAATATACAACCAACTAATTTTTAGGTAGATGGGTAAAACTGTCTTTTTGAAATTTTTCCAAAAAGTAGAGAAAAAACAAAAAAAAAACGTAAAAACCAAAAAAAAAGGTAAAATAAATAATAATAATAATAAAAAAGAAAAAAAAAATTAAATTGAAAACAAGAACAATAAAAAAATAAGAAAAGACAATAAAAAATAAGAAAAGAAGATAAAATAAGTAAAAATGAAAAAAAAAGAAAAATTTAAGCATCATATTTTAATAAAGCGATAATTTTGTTGAATCTTTTTCTTTTTTCAAATTCTTCTGTCACAATTTTGGTGCCGGTTTTTACATTATACAATATTACTTCAGTTACAGTTCTTGCATTTCTATTCTCCACTGATTATAGATGGTTCCTTTATCTCTTCTTTAGTTAATATCTCATTATCCGTTAAATTTTTTTTGTTGGAAAATCTAGCCATATTTTAAAGGGGGGCTTTAAAAAATTAAAAAAGACACTGTTTTACCCATCTACCTAAAAATTAGTTTGTTCTATATTATGTTATGTGACCATACTCATTTTACTTTTGGAATAAAGTTTAATTTAATTGTTTTCATTTATGGTACCCAATTTCCCGGGACCGAGTTTTCCGGGACGGAGTTTTCTTGGGACCGAGTTTTCCGGGACGGAGTTTTCCGGGACCGAGTTTTCCGGGACCGAGTTTTCCGGGACCGAGTTTTCCGGGACCGAGTTTTCTTGGGACCGAGTTTTCTGGTCACCATCTACCACATGTCTCACTACTGATCTCACTTTGCCTGTAAATTCTCTTGATACCTCTACTGCAAATGTTGATTCAAGTTGCTTTACAAGACATTCTGGGGTTGAAATAATTGCTGAAAATGAAAGTTTAGTGACCATGGTGATGGTGGTGAAATGAATCAGTCTGCAGAAGATGAAGTAAATATAGCAAAAGATCCAGGGTTGTGGCTTGATTTCTCTGCTGATGATGTGGCTTATTGGATTGCTTGTGGACCCAGTGACTGTCAACACCACAATGGGCCATTTGACAAGTCTTACCGGCATTTCAGTAGTGGCAAACCAGCAAGATACTGTTCACAAAAACTTTTCGTTTCGTTGGGACAAAAGCCAATGGTGAGAAATACAAGAGAGAGTGGTTATTGTATTCACCATCAACAGGATCAGTTTACTGTTATGTTTGTAAACTGTTTGCTCCTAAAAATGTCTCACATTTTGTTATAAGAGAAGGGTTCAGTGACTGGCGAAATACTATTGTAATTGATCATCATGAAAAAAGCACTACTCACCGAGACTCTATGCTAACATACTTAACTCGCAGACAAGGTGCGGGGTTGGGACAACAGTTGGAAAAACAAATTCAGGAAGAGTGTGATTACTGGGAACATGTCTTGAGGCGTGTCATAGCTGTTATTTGTACGTTAGCTGAACGTGGCTTGTCTTTTCGAGGAACAGAAGAAAAATTTGGATCATTGCAGAATGGGAATTTTTTAGGGCTGCTTGAGCTCATAAGCCGGTTTGATCCATTTTTAGCAGGTCACATTTTGAAATATGGAAATTCTGGCATAGGAAATCCTTCTTACCTGTCCAAAACCACCTGTGAGGAACTCATTCAACATGGCTCAAAAGGTCCACGCACTCATTGTTGACGAAGTAAAATCTTCTGGTATTTTAGTTTGTCAGTTGATTCAACACCAGATCTATCACATATCGACCAGTTAAGTGTTGTACTTAGGTACTTAAAAGATGGACAGCCTATTGAACGCTTTTTAACCTTTCTGAAAATGAAAAGCCATACTGGTGAGGAAATGGCAAATCAGGTGTTGCAGTACTTACGTGAAGTTTGTAAGCTAAACTTTTCAAAATGTAGGGGTCAATCTTACGACAACGCTGCCAACATGTCTGGGCGTTATAAGGGGATGCAGCAAAAAATTTTAGAAACAAACAAGTTTGCTATATATGTGCCCTGTGCAGCCCATTCACTAAATCTGGTAGGCCGAAGTGCTGTTGACTGCTGTCAAGAGGCGGTTAATTTCTTCTCTACAGTGCAGTTGCTCTATACCTTTTTTTTAGCCTCAACCAGCAGGTGGGAAATTCTTAAAGGTTGTATTGGAAATGAAAGTGTCTTAAAATCCCTCTCTGATACCAGATGGGAGGCACATGCTATGGCAACAGCAGCAATTTTGAAATCTTTCCTTAAAATTTTAGAAGCGTTAGAATGTATAGCTGAAGACCAGTCACAAAAGAGAGACACTAGAAGAGAAGCAAATAATATTGCAAATAAGATGCAAGAGCTAGAATTCGTTTTTATGTTGAATTTTTGGGATGAGATTTTGCAAAATTTTCAGAGAGTAAGCAAAGTTCTACAGAATAAGGATGTGAACTTAAAAACATGTGCAGATCTGTATGGATCATTAGCTGACCAACTGTGCACTTCACGAGATGAATTTGAAAGATATGAAGCAGCTACAAAGGAAATGCTACTAGATGTTGATTACAAGGCAGCTCAAACTCGCAAACGTATCAGAAAGAAGGTACCCAATGACGGAGATGCACCAGAAGTATATCTGAATGCCAGAGATAAATTTCTTATCACCACCTTTTACACAATTGTTGACAAACTTGAAACTGAGATGAGAAGAAGAGGAGAGATATACAAAGAAATAGCAGAGAGATTTTCTTTTCTAAGTGATGTGCCACATAATGTCACCACTTCATCATCTACTGAAATTGAAAGGTATTCTCAGGGTTGTAAAAAGATGATTGATGCTTACCCAGAGGACTTGAACACTAATTTCTCTGCTGAGCTTCAGCAGTTTCACTCATATGTGTGCCATAAGTTCAGTGCAAAAAAAAATGTAAAAACAAGATTCAGTCATGCTGAACTTTATAAAATAATTGTAGAAGACAATATTGAGTGTGCCTTCCCAAATGTAGAAATTGCCTTTCGTATATTTTTAACATTAATGGTCACAAATTGCTCAGCTGAGCGTTCATTTTCTCAGTTGAAGTATATTAAAAATACCAACAGAACAACTATGCAACAAGGCAGGCTGGATGCCTTATCTCTACTAAGTATAGAAGCAGATGTGTTACGTAAGATTAGTTTTGAGGATCTGATCAAAGACTTTGCAATTAAAAAAAGTAGGAGAAAACTTTTCAAATATAAATGAAGTGGAAGTATACAAAAATAAACATTATTTTCCATCTTACTGTAAGTTTTGTTTCATTTCAAAAAATAAAATTTTATTTGATGGTTTATTTTTGTTTATATTTTGAATTACATATATATGGGGCACCAAAATCTTTTAAGTGCTTAGGGCCTCTAAAGGTCTTAATCCGGCCCTGTCTAGACCTCTACCCAGCCTGCAGGAGGCCTGGAACATAGAAATGTCTCCTTTGGTACCCCAACCACCACCAGGTGTCCAGAATACAAGGTCATCTAGTGATCAAGATCAGTCCCGACGGAACTTGAACCAACAAAATCACCAGTCTCACCCTCAGTTGTTGGCCCTGCAGCAGGGTTCAGGGCCAACCAGCCATCTAACCATCCCTCCACCACCACCATCTGATCGTCCCTGGGTGAGCTGTAATTACTGCGGAAGGAGAGGTCACCTGGAACGGGATTTCCGTCGGCGTTTAGGAGTGTGTTTGCGGTGTGGTGAGCGGGATCATTGGGTGTCACAATGCCCTTACCCACCTAATGGGTATGGTCATAACCAGCGATCACGCCAGCAGAGAAGGCCCCGTTCAAGAGCACCGAGTCCTACCATCTCAAGGGGACCATTTCCTGGGCCTAACCAGACCAGCCCACGAGGGAATGAGCCAAATCAAGAACTGAGCCCTTTAAACCAGTGAGCTCTGAAGCCAGAGGGGAACATCCAGAGCTCCTAACAGGACGAATATTACCCCTAACTAGTGGCCCAATACCAGAACAAGAATTTATGGGGGAAGTACAGATGGGGGTAGATCCAGAGTGTGTTAACCCAGTTTTGCCTGTGAGAATGAATGCGAGTGCAGTTCCTTTTGTCCCCCAGGGATATGAGGCAACAGAGCTAGTCCCAGTTTCTGGTGGTAGGAATGAATCATTGATTGTGAATCCAGGTACTGATTGCCCTGATAGGTTCCCAGTTAGTTGCGAACCTGCTAGTAATAACCTAGAGTGTCCAGGTCCATTTAGTCTGGATGAGAGTGTAAATATTCCTGAAGAGCCTGATAGGGAGCAACCCCCTGACCAGAACAATGAACCCGAAGCTGATGCTTCCGAAACGTATTTGGTAAATAGTAATGTCTTTGACACTGATGGGTTGGATGAGGAGATGTCTGGACAGTTAGCACCTCAGTCTTTACTGAAGGTGGCTATACGGATTGAACATTCGGAGAACTACTTGGCAGTACTTGATTCCGGAGCTACAGTTGGACTCCTGGATCACTCAGTGGTAGAGGAACTGGAGTTAACTCCAGAGATGCAGAGCTGTAACCTGAGGATTCGAGGGATTGGAGTAAACAACCATGTTAAACCATTGGGGGTGATTACCAGGGCCGGATTAAGACCTTTAGAGGCCCTAAGCACTTAAAAGATTTTGGTGCCCCATATATATGTAATTCAAAATATAAACAAAAATAAACCATAAAATAAAATTTTATTTTTTGAAATGAAACAAAACTTACAGTAAGATGGAAAATAATGTTTATTTTTGTATACTTCCACTTCATTTATATTTGAAAAGTTTTCTCCTACTTTTTTTAATTGCAAAGTCTTTGATCAGATCCTCAAAACTAATCTTACGTAACACTCTGCTTCTATACTTAGTAGAGATAAGGCATCCAGCCTGCCTTGTTGCATAGTTGTTCTGTTGGTATTTTTAATATACTTCAACTGAGAAAATGAACGCTCAGCTGAGCAATTTGTGACCATTAATGTTAAAAATATACGAAAGGCAATTTCTACATTTGGGAAGGCACACTCAATATTGTCTTCTACAATTATTTTATAAAGTTCAGCATGACTGAATCTTGTTTTTACATTTACTATAGCACACGAAAATATTTAATCTATATGTATTTTTAATATGGCGCTCAAAGATTTGATATAAACAAAATAATAACGCAAAGCGTAAAGTGTGTGATTACAACGAAATATATTTATTCTCTCAAAAGGGTTGTTGTTCACTACAAATTCAAACAATGAAAAAAAATAAATACTATATATGAATATATATAATTCAGTTTTCAACAGCTTATAGGCTATAAGCCGCGATTATAATAGTATAATAAATCCATGGTAAATCCGACAATGGAAAATTTCTGTGGTGCCCCCCTTCCCTTGATGCCCTAAGCACGGGCTTATTTTGCTTAATGGTTAATCCGGCCCTGGTGATTACGCTGAGGTTATCAATTCATGGAGTAGAGATGGAGCCTGTTCTGTTTGCAGTGGTCCAAAGGTTGAATGAATTTTCTTGTGGAAAACAGTCTCCGAGTTAATGTGAAAAGGAAGAGGATAACGCGAGCTTATAAACATGGGCATATGGAGGAAATTTACTTGGAGTGAGAAAGCACCATGTAGAAGGGTGGTCCGGAATGTTCCCTGTTATGCATCAGCAGATGTGAAATTAAGTACTTGCAGATATCACCGAGTTCCTGTACAGTTTGCTTGCTTGAATGTAATCGAAGGTGAGGAAAGACTGGAGTACTGTTTTGAGGATGATGTTGGAGATCCCCGACTCCAGGGGAAAGTGTATGGTCACCCTGGGTTAGTGGATGGATTGGCTGGGATGACAGAAGTGTTGGTAATGAAGCTGACCCCAGAAGCACAGAGAATCAAGGCGGGTGAACGGATAGGGACTATAAGATCAGTAGTCTATGAAAAAGAACTGGACCTTCCATTGGCTGAAAGTGAGAGAGTTGAGGTGTTCATGACTTGAGCCCAAGCTGAACAACCAGGCTGGACAGAAGAACGCCTACGGATGAAATAACCATGTCACCAGAGTTGAAGTTAGAAGAGAGGGAGAAGGTTTTACAAATGTTGGCTCGCCGGAAGAAAGTGTTGAGTCAGGGGGATGACGATGTAGGTTTTGTGAATTGTGTACCACACCGGATAGAGTTGCATAATGATACCCCTATCCGACAACGACCCCTTAGATTCCCAGAACCAGTCGCAGAAGCGGTAGAAGCCCAGTGCCAGGAATTACTGTTGCTTGATATCATCGAACCTAGCATTTCCCCATGGAGTTCGTCTGTTGTCCCTATCCGGAAGAAGGATGGTTCAATTAGAATGTGCGTTGACTATCGAAAATTGAATGAAGTGACCATACCAGACCGATTTCCAATGCCCAACTTAACGGATGCAATTTTTAGTCTTCATGGAACCTGTTACTTCACTTCCCTAGACATGGTACGAGGTTATTATCAAATGCTAATTGCCGAAGAGAGCCGAGAGAGCACTGCTTTTTCAACCACCAGAGGGTATTGGCAGTTTAAGCGACTGAGTTTTGGATTAAAGAATGCTCCTGCTAGTTTCCAACGGATGGTACAAGAAGTGTTACATTGTTTTCCAAGAAGTAGAGTTATCATCTACATTGATGATATCCTAATAATGGGCGAGTCATTCGAAGAACATCTTCGACTGGTAGATAAAGTCCTGTATATTCTGGAGAAGTCTGGCATCAAGGTCAAACCTGTGAAATGTCAGTGGTTCCAACCCGAGGTTGCGTTTTTAGGACACCTGGTTGGGAGAGAAGATTTGCGGAAATCCCCAGAATATATGCAGAAGGTGCACGAGTTTCCAAAACCAGAAACTGTTCGACAGATGAGGGAATTTTTGGGTTTAGTGAACTTCCAGAGAAAGTTTGTACCAGATTGTTCAGTGATAACAAGTCCTTTGTCTCGTTTAACTGGAGGTAGATCAAGAGAAAGATTGAAATGGATACCGGAGATGGACAAAGCTTTTATGGCAATGAAAGAGGCCTTGGTTAAGGAAGTGCAGCTGTCATATCCAGATTACAGACCTGAAGCTGAGAAATTGGAACTTTATGTGGATGCTTCCGGGGTTGGTGCTGGTGCTAGTTTAGGACAACCACAGAATGGTGATTTTAAGGTGATTGCCTATGCATCAATGACCTTTTCCAATGCCCAGAGAATGTATTCGGTTATAGAACGGGAGTTGGCAGCCCTAAGATGGGGTGTAAAGACATTTCGCCCATTTCTATATGGTGTGCCTTTTGTACTGTGTTCGGACCATCAACCATTGGAATACCTGAGCAACATGAAGATCGTTGATAGTAGATTGGCCCGAACTTATGAAGATCTTGCAGACTTTGAGTTTGAAATTAGATATCGCCCTGGGACTGAGAATGGAGCTGCAGATGCATTGTCACGAATAACACCTGCTGGGAGTGACCAACTGGAGAAGATAGAACACCTCGCTAATCGCTTACCACCTGGGTTGCGAGTACTCATGAAAGTTGATGGAGGTGGTGATTCGTTGTTTATTAGCCTAGTACAAGTGTTGTAGGATCATTATTATGAGCATGGGCCACCTTGGAATCCTCCACAACACCTATTGGAATTACGGAGAGAGCTGATGGATGAATTGATCACCTCAACCAAGAGGTATCGCCTTTCAAATAATGCCCGCCTCATAAAAGACCTAAAAATGATGAGACAACCTGGAGTATTGGTAACTCCAGAAGTACTGTTAGCTGCAAGCATTGTTATTCCTTGAGGGTTTGGGTTCACTATGGTGTAAAGCCAGTTGTGTACGTTATGGATGTAATTATTCCTGATATCCCAGAAAGAAGGGTCCATTTGCAATGTATAGGTGGACACTATGGAGCAGGAAACTGGCCATGAGGTAGCAGAAAGAAGGGATGTAAAATAGTGTGAAGGGAATTTGCTACTGCAAAATCCAGATCTGGATGCCAGGGGTGAAAGGGTCACTTGTGGACACCAGGGAGGACCGGTTGTTTGAACTTGGGTACAGTTGGGTGCAGTCAATTACTGTGTTATGTTGGATTCAGGAGCAGAGATTAGCTTAGTATCCGAGTCAGTGGTCAAGAGTTTAAAAGTGAGAGAAGAGGAAGGAATATCAGTACAGCCTTGCCAGATAATCTTGACTGGGATTGGTGTGAAATTGGTACCCTGTTTAGGACTGGTAAAATTGACTATTCAGGGTAGAGATGAAAAGATCCAATTACCTTTTGCAATAGCTCCAGAGAATAGTCTCCCGTACTGTTTCTTGTTAGATTCAAACTATCTAATTATGGCTGACATTGAAATGAAGTTTGATGTAGCTGAATGGTCATATGGAGACCCAGAGTTAGTGGATTGTTTTGGAGTAGAGGCGCTAGATCTACACATCTACAGATCTACAGAAGCTAAGGCTAACAAAGACCCTAAGATCCACTCTAAGGTTAGCCCGAGAGAAAGGAAAGAGTAGGGGGTTAAGAGAAGAGAATAAGGGGTTAAGTAAGTAGCAACACCTATCACTCGTGGGTTAACAGTCATTCAGAAAAAGAGAAAAAAGACTCACCATCATCATCCGCCGGCCACTGCCGACAAGTCGGAAAAATAGTCGACGAGAATAGGAAAGGGGTGAAAGATGAAAAGAAGTAAAATAAGAACGCTTACAAACCATGCAAACACAGTCTTAACTGACTGTCGTACCATGCAAACTACAGACATGCAAGTAAGGAGAGGATAAGGAAAAAAAAGAAGGGTAGGTAAAGTTGCTAATTGTTTTTTTTTATTTTAAACAACGTTAACACTTTTAAAATGCCTATCTAGACGGTTCTTAAACATATTAACGCTGGTAGAGTTCACGACGGGCGCGGGAAGATTATTCCATTTATTAATTACTTTAAACGTAAAAACGTTTTCAGCGATATTAGTAATGAAACGTCTGCCACGCAACTTAAATCCGTTATTACGAATATTGCTATTATCGAAAGTGAACAGTTTGTCAGAATTTACGTTATCGATGTTATTAACGATTTTGAAAACTTCAATAAGCTACCTCCTTAATCTCCTAGTTTCGAGTGAATGCAAGTCTAACTCGTTAATCCTATCTTCATAAGGCTTGTTGCGCAATGACGGAATTAGTTTCGTGGCACGACGCTGAACCCTTTCTAACCTATCAATATCCTCACGCAAATACGGGCACCAAAACTGAACGGCATATTCTAAATGAGGGCTGACTATGGACTTGTAAAGGGGCAATATAATATCCTTCGACTTAAATTCGAAATTACGCGCTATGAAGCCTAACATCCTATTAGCTTTTGCGCAAGACTCCAGGCACTGGTTCCTAACTTTTAAATCCTTAGATACGCGTACGCCTAAATCTACTTCCTCGTAAACGCTCGGTAATTCTCTATCATCCATTGTGTACGTGTAATTATTGTTACGAGAACGTATATGCAAAATTTTACATTTATCTACGTTAAATTGCATCTGCCACTTATCCGTCCACTCCATAATCGTATTTACATCGTCTTGGAGCCTATTTCTATCGTCCGCGAATTTTGACACGTTACTAGTCAATCCTACATCTATGTCGTTAACGTAAATTACGAATAGCCAGTGGTGGGCACCGTTAACCAAAAAGTTAACTTCGTTAACCGTTAATCCGTTAACCAAAAAGTTAACTTCGTTAACCGTTAATCCGTTAATTCGTTAAACATGTAACGGAAGTTACCGATAAACCGTTAACGTTAACTTTTATTATAAAAATAATTAAAAACACAATATATATATAATTTAATTTTCCCTCTTCTTCTCGTTCTCCATTTTGTCCATGAGATGCATGTTGCCCTTCATGAAAATTAGCATATCAAAGTTTTCATCAGACAGGGATGATCTCTTGGCCCTCAGGATGTCCTTGCCCATAGAGAACAAACGCTCCACTGCAGCACTGGAGGGGATGGCTGTGTTGAACTTGATGAACAAGTCCACCAACACTTGCTCACCCAAGAAGGCAGCATCTGTCAGCAAGTCCTTGGAGTTGGTCTCCAGCCAGGTCTTGACCAAGTTCTGGCGCCACACGCTCACATTTACTTCTCAACGTCATCTATTATCTCATAAAGAAACTAATTCACATTGGGACTTGAAAGTACCGGCAGGATCAACCGGGTAGAAAAATAATTATGGAGATTTTAAAGATGTGGTACCTAGAAGTACCGCCAGGACATAAAGGGTTAAGGTGAAAACGCTCCCATTGTAAGACATCAATTGACTTAATTTATGTCATCAAAGTGACATGAGAATTGAAATCTTACCTGATCAGTTTTATGGTTCTTGAAATGTATCAAGGAGACTACTAATAAGGTACTCACAGACATATTATAAATATACATGACTTACTTGACAACGATTATTTTTAAATATTCACTAGCACAAACATGTTGCG
This sequence comes from Bathynomus jamesi, assembly GCA_023014485.1. Taxonomy (NCBI): domain Eukaryota; kingdom Metazoa; phylum Arthropoda; class Malacostraca; order Isopoda; family Cirolanidae; genus Bathynomus; species Bathynomus jamesi. The sequence continues at coordinate 242,233 of JAJOZX010004523.1, read as the reverse complement.
CAAGAGACAGACTGCAAATGAAACGAATGTAGTTATTTGTTGTAATTGTTACATATATATTATTGAAAGTGCCTTAAAATGCTCGTGATATTTCTTGAAAGAAGTTGAAACATTCAACTCAAATGGCAAATCTTTCCGCCTGATTTTACAGTCGACCATGTTTTGCTCAAACCAATGCCATAAATAACTACCATATTTGGTAAGACACAAATTGTGGCGACGGAAACAAATATATCGCCTGATTTTGCACTGCGGAAATGGAAATTCGTTCATCACTATTAACAGTGGCGGATTAATTGCGCACCTGCTCAGCACTGAAAATAATAGAAACTTTTAAACGTTTATTTATGAATTTTTTGGGTTAACGGACTTGAGTTAATGGAAGTTAAATGTAACGGAAGTTAATTAGTCCGATAATGATTTTCAAAGTTAACTTAAAAGTTAAATCGTTAACGAAAAAGTTAACTTCGTTAATTAACGATTAACGGATTAACGGTTTGTGCCCAGCTTTGCGAATAGCAATGGGCCTAACAATGAACCCTGTGGGACACAGCTACCTACATCCAACCACCCCGATTCACTACCATTAACAACGACCCTCTGTCTCCTAGCACGAAGCCATTCCTCTAACAAGTTAGCTACTTGACCGCGTATAACGTGCGCTTTAACCTTCGCAATTAATCTTCTATGCCGAACTGTATCGAACGCCTTTTTTAAAATCTAAAAAATAACGTCAGCCGCTCTATGCCTATCGTATGCGCGCACTATTTCGTTATAAAATTCTAACAAATTAGTTAAACAAGATCTATGGCGTCGAAACCAAACCCATGCTGACTACTTATAATCAAATCTCTACTTTCTAAGTGATCGATGATACGATTCCTAACTACGGATTCCAAAAGTTTACCGACAATTGACGTTAAGCTAAAGGGCCTATAATTGCTAGCTACTGTGCGGTCGCCTGTTTTAAAAATGGGCGTGACGTTAGCTAATTTGAAGTCTTCAGGAATAATCCCCGTTTCGAGTGACTGACTAAAAATCTTCGTTAAGGGGCCTACGATAACGTCTTTCAAATCTTTCAAATGTCTGGGATAAAAAGCGTCGGGGCCTGGAGCCTTGCTAACTTTTAGCCTATCGATATAATGCGCAATCTCACCCTCGTAAACAGTTATTTCATCCAAAATAGTCTCGCTACTAAATGGAACGATATCGATCACGTCGGAACATTATTTACCCGCCATCGCCTGAGCGTCAGAAGCCAAAGCGCCGTTTACATCCACTAGAGGGCCTATGTTATCTTTTATCGGCTTACGATTATTGACGTATTCAAAAAACTTTTTTGGATTATGTTTACTATCCGCAGCTATAAGTATCTCTAAATTACGCCTAGCATTCCTAACTGATCTTTTAACCTAATGTCTAAGCTCGACATATCTATTAAAGTTAGCTGCCGTGCCATTGCGCTTATTAAGTCTATACGCTCTGTTACGCTCGTTTATGAACTCGCCTATTTCCCTAGTCCACCACTTGGGCCGACCATGATTTCTAGCGCGCTTGGGCCTACGAGAAATAAACTCTCTTTCAATATTCATAAAATTAGCCCTACGAAAATCAGGGACTTCTATTACGTTACTATCCTTAATGTTTTCTATCAATAACTTAAACCTAAGAATTTGATGATCACTACATCCTAAACTCTCGCCTACTTCTAAACCTTCGACTATATTTTCGCCGTTCGTCATCACCAAATCTAAAATATTGTCACCGCGCGTTAGTTTGGTAACCATCTGTCGTAAAAAATTATCTTCCATGAACTCAATCAATCTCAAACCCTCCTCATTACCAGTAAAGGTCTCGTAATTAACATTAGGGCAGTTAAAGTCTCCGACAATTATACTATTCCGATTGTCAATAAAGTTACAAAGAAGTGAGTAAAATCTAGTATCGGTATCGAAGGGTTGAACGGGAGGTCTATAAACAACAACAAAATTAAAACTAATATTACGTGCCCTAACTTCAACGCATATCGCATTAATTGCTGCCGGAAAATCTATCTTAACCTCGATAGCCCTAAGAGAATTACGAATGTACAGCAAAAAGCCGCCACCAAACCTATGTAACCTATCATTAGTAAAGAGTTTAAAACCCGACACATCAAGTTCCCCCAACAAGTCCCGAGTCACGGTATTCAGCCACGTTTCAGTGATAGCAACTATATCGTAGTTGCCGGAATAAATTATCGCCTTAAATTCGTTTAATTTATTTCTAATACTACGCGCGTTACAATAAAAGACGTTTAAGTTATTTTTTACCACGGGCGGGCGTTTTAAACTATTATTCACGTTCGGGCCCGCGTTCCTCGGACCCACAACGTTTAAAGAAGGCTTCAACCTATACAGCTTTCGTACGTTTTCATCAATTAGCCTACCTAGCTTAGCATTACCTATTTCATTAAAATGCACCCCCATCTTTTATAAAAAGGCTAGGATCACTGAAATTCGGACCACAGCTTTACGAAGGGTACATTTTCCTCAGCACAAATCTCTTCTAATTTATTATTCAAAATATTGTTTTTGACGTAATCCTAAGACCCAAACTGTGCCTAGGGGTAATACCTAGAACTAAAGACCTATCTGACCTCGTCTTTATGGACCTAATTAACCCCTATATCTCTAAAAGGTCAGGCACTCTCGTATCGGGCCTATACGAGTCGTTGCCTCCTACCATCGTCACCAACATCGAGTGACGAGAGGCAACGTCAATCCTATCCACTTCGTCTCTAACTCTGTCAACCCTGGCCCCTGGGAGACAGACCCTCCTCCTCTTGGTTGGATGCCGTTCAGCGAACTCTGTGTCCATATGGCGCACTAAAGAGTCCCCAATTAAAATAGTTTCCCCCTCATTCACGTCCCTTTCCAAATTGGCAAAAGGGTTCGAAACCTCGATAGGGGTGGGATTCCTATCACCTAACGTACGCGGCCTAGCTCCACCCTTAACTTCTCTAAATCCCTCCCCATCTACTAATCTCGGAGCAACCTTAACCCCTTTCTCAACTCTATCCAACCTTCCCGATAAGCTACCTAAACTAGAAACTAGGTTACGCACCTCTCTTCAAATTACTAACGTCTTCAACGTTAGTATTGGTTCGGCTCTCGTCAACCGTAGCCCTACCCTTGCCCTCATCAAGCGTTGCAAGTCTTTCCGTTACCTCACGTACACTGCGTTTTATGTCAACTATTTCCTTCCTTAACTCGCAAAAGAAACAAACTGATCTCTCGGTAATCGCCATATGACCGCCATTATAATCTTTAAAATCTGAATACCACCGGTTTACCCCACACCTAACACACGACGCTTTCTGCGACGGCATCTCGCAGTTAAAAATAGTTTATAACCGTCACAAGTTTAAGTTAAATTAAGCCGGCACGCTATGAAAACTTCTAAATCGCTAAAAACTACTAATATTTTGTCAATTACTTAACTATAACAATGTGAATATAAACGCAAGTATATAAAATTCAAAACTTTCCAAAAGTAAAATTATTAGCAATATGCAAAAGTAAAAGCAATATCAGAGCGCTCAGGAAATGCGTCCGTTCAGTACAGAGTCTGGCTGACGAAATTAAATGAGTTACTGGAGGCATATGTCCACAGTTTAGCTCCACTGGCGGACACCCTTCCATTCCAGCAGTTGTCTCAGCACTAAAATTACTGGTCCCATCATACTCCCAACACTCTACCAAAGGAAGGATCTCTCCAGGTAATACTTTGTCGCTATTCAGGAGTGTATTCAACTGGTGATATTTCTCTGAAAAAGAGTTCCTCATCTGTATCTGAACCACTGGTCCCATCACTGGGGTTCCCCATGAAAGCTACCCGGGATTCCACTTCAGGGGCACCAAAGCCCTCAAAGGAATTTTCAGAGCCATCAACTGACAGATGAGGCAGCATGCATGGAGGAAGATGTACCAGACACAGAAGCAGAGGAGCCAGAGTTGGGTACAGTATTTGAGGAAGGCAAGAAGTGGATAGTGAACCGAGAGTTGCTTGACTCAGAATCAGTGATTCTAATGCAAAAACGGAACCGATTGTTGCGACAGGTGCATGGACTATTGGCCCAGTCGAAGCACCTACCAGAGGGCAAACCTGCCTTGAGACAATTTAAGCGGAACTGGAGGGAATTACAGTTAAGGAGTGGGGTGATAGTAAATCAAAGTAGGACTGGGTATATTAGCTGTGTAGTACCTTTCACATTGCTCGTGGATATGACCCTCAGTTTCCATATGGAAATGGCACATATTGGGCGTAATAAGTTGGTGGAAGCTTTGCGATTGTTTGTATAGCACCAGGATTTTTATAAAGTAGCTAGTGACATCTGTATTACCTGTGACACCTGTCAGTTGTATAAAGTAGCTAGTCAGCCTATCATCCCACCATCTTTGAAGATAAAAACTGAACATCCTTTTGAATTAGTGGCTGCCGATATTGTGGTTTTCTCACGCACCCAGCAAGGGTACCTTGGTTGTCTGGTGATGGTTGACCATTTTAGCAAGTGGGTTGTGGCTCGCCCATTAAGAACGAAAAGGTCTTCTACCATTATCCAGTTGATGGAGCATGATATTTTCCCCAACTTGTTAAGAATTTCTCGGAGGCTCCTGACAGACAATGGGCCTGAATTCCGTTCGGAGGAGTTGCAAGAGTTCCTTGATCGCTATGGGATTATGCATGTTTATTCTAGTCCACTTAAGCCTGCTAGCAATGATGCTGTTGAACGTGTAAATAGAACAATTGGAGAGTTCTTGAGAAGCTTGGGACAAACAGGAGGGGAATGGGATTCGAATCTGGTAACAGCTGTGATTACCTACAACAATACCTTCCATTCTGAAATAAAGACAACCCCCGCTGACTGGAACAACGTCACCAGAATATTGCTACTGTAGTTGTTCCCCCTCAATTGCGGGAAATATGGAAGGAGGGCCATCCACGGTTTGCACCTTTCCAGGTTGGCCAGAAAGTAGTTAAGAAGATCATTACCAGTGCCCGGAGCACCTCACGGAAATTCTCCCCCAAGTATACTGGTCCTTACAAGGTTAGTCAAGTGCAAAGTAATGGAGTATCCTATGAATTGACTACGTCAACTGTTGAGGGCACCCCCTCGAGTTATAAAAGCACATCATACCCATTTGAAGGCCTGGCATGAACCCCCAAATATCTACAGAAGCATAGGAGAGAACAGGAATTGCAGAAAGTACCTGAGACACTTGAGACCCGAATCCCGGACTTACCATCAATTGCCGAAAGCATACCCTTTGCCTGGCGTAGGGGTGAGTCAGTTGATGGCTCTGAAAATTCCTTTGAGGGCTTTGGTGCCCCTGAAGTGGAATCCCGGGTAGCTTTCATGGGGAACCCCAGTGATGGGACCAGTGGTTCAGATACAGATGAGGAACTCTCTTCTTCAGAGAAATATCACCAGTTGAATACACTCCTGAATGCGCGACAAAGTATTACCTGGAGAGATCCTTTGGTAGAGTGTTGGGAGTATGATGGGACCAGTAATTTTAGTGCTGAGACAACTTCTGGAATGGAAGGGTGTCCGCCAGTGGAGCTAAACTATGGAGATATGCCTCCAGTAACTCAGCACTCGGGGCAGACAGATTTTCAGATACCAGTTAAAGAGATTCAGGCAGGGGCTAATCCAGTGGGGAAGCAAGTCTTTCGAACTATACAGGAGTCAGAAGGTAATGATATACCTTCACTTGGTTATGAGAACTCTCCGATTTTGGCAGGGTCATTAGAATCAATTTTCTCCAGTACTCCCATTAGTGAGTCTTGTCTCATGAGTCCCCAAACCATATCTGCACTACAAGAAAATCAGTTGTGGGGTGCTGTTTCTGAAAATGAGTCTGGGGAAACTGAAGTCCAGGGTAATGTGACAGATTTGCATGAACATATGGACACACTGGAAGAAGATGCTCCATTAGATGGATTAAAATTAGCCCGGCAATCATTGAGACTTGTACAACAGTCTCAAGACCTAGCTAATGATGCATTGAGTACTTTGGAGAATTCATTCCTTGGGTTCACCGATTCCATGCCCGGATCACCTCAAGTTCCTCGATCTCAGTCTTGCCGTGTTAGTTTTAGCCCTGTGCATTCAGGATTTACCGCATGTCAGGGGATACTAAATGAGTATAGGCAAAAGGTTCGTGCCTGGACTAGTCATCATCGTCATTTCCAAACTGAGACCAAGACTTCACGATCAGAGAAACTTAACTTAACCCAGTCAGGGCTCAACCGCCCATTCACACGCTCCTGTGGCAATCCTGCAGAATTACAAAATGTACAACCACATACCCTTGAGTACAGAATCAGAGGCAACAGAGTAAACTGAAGTGAAGTACTGTGGGCAAATCTGTTATAAAATACGCCCTAAAATGACTAGATTTGGGGGTTTTCTTTTCTGTGAGAGGATACCCAATGTACTCGGCCCTCGAAAGGGATGTAAGAATGGATTATTCACTGATTTCTGTGTTTATTTTGGGTATATAACTAGGGGAGGGGTAGTTAGTGAACCTTTTGTTCTGAAGGGGTCAATAATTAATTGTTCTAGGGGAGTAAGCAACAGGGATAAACTTCTGAGGGAAAGATATGGACTGATGCATGCTACTAGCTTACTACTAATTGACATTCCAGTGGTTTAAAAAAAATAAAAAGGGGGGGGGGTAGATTGAGGATTTGGCCCATTCTTTTCTTTCATTTGGTTTCCTTTGACAGGAATAAGGTGGCAATTCTAGCCTTGATTTGGTTTTCCTTCGTTTCTGTTTTCACTGTTCCTGTTTTCACTGTTCCACCTGGCTGGAGTGGTGGATGAACAAAGGAGTTATTTACCAGATTTCCCCATGGTATAGTGTGGGAAGAACACTACAGTCAAATTTATGGGTCCTGGTCTCTTGATCCAGTGTTAAGGGAAATAGAGACAGTGAAGTGAATCAAGCAAGAAAAACACAGTAAATGTTGTGACCCAAAAGGGGGGTTGGAGGTGTTCTGGGCGGAAACTGTAGGTTGTGTCAGAAACAAGGAGGTTATACCAGTGAACAATGTGTAGGTTAAGTGAAACAAAAGTGGTGCTAAAAAAGAAAGTGCCAGTATTTACCATGTGCATATTTGGAATTAATGTACAATGTTTAGCAGTACCAAATTAATTAATGGAATAGTGAGATTTGGGCATTTGGTTAAGTTGACATGGTTATGTGAACAGTATTTCCCTATTTGTTATAATTGGCCAGTTGGAGTGAAGCAATTGATGTTAAATAAGTCTGTCATAATTTATGGTACTATTGAGTGTTAATGTAAGTAAGATAACTAACTGGGAGGGTCAGCATTCTTTTGATGTGAGAATAAAAACCCACTCTAATAGACAGAGTTTATTTCCACGACAGTTTCGACGCCCACTGGCATCCTCCTCGGGTGGATACAGAAACACAAATGAAACAAAACAAGAGGGAAAAACAGTAAATTTTCAGGCTCGCACATCACTAATTCCTGTGACTTTATTAACAAAGTTATGTCCTTAGATTTAAAACGGGGAAGAATGATAAGTTTTGATGTTGAGTCCTTGTTTACGAAAGTTCCCATTGATGATGTACTTAGTTTTTTAGATAGAAAATTGCCAACATGTAACGTAGAACTAGGCATGCCCACATCTGTATTTTTAGAACTGATAAAACTCTGTGTCACCAATAATGCCTTCTCCTTCGGTGAAGAATTTTATTTGCAACGTTTTGGTATGGGAATGGGGTCCCCTTTATCCCCAATACTGAGTACATTATATATGGAGTATTATGAGTCGGAATTGTTGCAAACAATATGTCCCAGGAATCTAATTTGGTTTCGTTATGTAGATGATATTTTCTCATTTTGGCCTGACCACTGGAACAACTTTGACACTTTCTTTCAGTCATTAAATAATCTTGTTCCCTCTATTAAATTTAAATATGAATGGGAGAACGACAAACAATTACCTTTTCTAGATGTTTTGGTCATTAACGAAAGCGGAAAGCCCAATTTCACGGTCTATAGAAAACCTACTCATTGTAATTCGTACATTCATTATTTTTCATATCATGATGAAGGGGTTAAAAGCTCAATTATTTCTTCCATGTTTCTAAGAGCACTCAGGATTTGTAGCCCACATTTGCTGGATCCGGAAAATTCAAAGATTTGGAACATTTTTAAGGATTTAAAATATCCTGAGTGGTTTATCGGAAAGGCGTATTTTAAAGCCAGAAAATCTTTTTATGCCCCTCGGGAACCTTCAGTTAACCAAAAACAATATGTGAGTTTGCCTTACATTGCCGGCTTAGAAAGAGTAAAACCGTTGACGAAAGAATTTAAGTTTGCTTTGGCGTTCAAATATTCGTCTACCGTGAAAAGTAAATTGGTTAGGAATAACGTTGCAAAAGAGGAACAAGCCTGTGTCTACAGCATTCCCTGTAAAAGTTGTGATTTAGTATACGTGGGAGAAACTGGAAGAAATATTGAAACCCGTATCAAAGAACACAAATATGCCTTCAGAAGTTGTAATACTAATAATGCCATTTTTTATCACGCTAGCCAAAATAATCATGCTATAGATTGGGAATCAAGTAAGGTACTTTATAAATGTAATAATTATGTCAAAAGAAAAATAATAGAATCTGTGTGTATAGAAAAAGTAGATAATTTTAATTTGTGCGAAGGTACTTATAAGTTAGACCCTTTAATGAGATTCTTGGTCAATAAATCCCTTACGGAGTCGTGGGAACGTGTTCGAACCTAAGTGTGAATTTCTTAAATGTCTCTGGATTGGAATGTTTCCTTACTCGCTTTTAGTAAATGTAATAATGGAAGTAATTAATGTGGAAATAAATATATGCAGTAATTATGTCAAAACATTAGGATCTGTATGTATAGAACAAGAAGATATTTTTAATTTGTGGAAATGTAGTTATAAGCTGACCCTGTAATAAAATGCCCTTCTGGTTTCGGGAGAACGATATCTAACCTAGGTGCGAATTTCTCAATGGTCTCTGGATTATTTCCTAATCGCCTTTTTTCATTCGTTTTTCGGTTTATAATTTCTGTATAATAAACAACAATGTAATAACCAATGTAATAATAAATTTATAATTTCTGTAATTAATAATTATGCAATATTAAATGTAATAAATTTAATTATAAATGTAATAATTATGTAAAAATAATAGAATCTGTATGTTTAGAACAGGAAGATAGTTTTAAAATTTGTGCGAATGTACTTAATGAAAATGCCCCTCCTGTCTCGAGAGAATGGAATCCAACCTAGGTGCGAATTTCTTAACGGTCGATCCCTGAACTGTTTTTCCCTCTTGTTTTGTTTCATTTGTGTTTCTGTATCCACCCGAGGAGGATGCCAGTGGGCGTCGAAACTGTCGTGGAAATAAACTCTGTCTATTAGAGTGGGTTTTTATTCTCATATTTTGACCTTCACGTAAAAAAGTGAAGTTTTTTGCATTTATTCTTTTGATGTAATAACTTTTGTAATGTATACTCCCATGTTTAGATTGTCAATAGATGCATTATCCTGGTAGAGAACATGGAGGAAGAAAGAATTGTGAGAGGGGTTTTTTCTTAGGGGGAAGGAATGTGGGGGTTGCGAAGTTTCTCACAACCCCCCCTAATTTTAAAATCCCCCTTTTGGGGTTGTGGAGTTTTTCACAAAACCCTTACCCTAATTTTCAAGTCCTATCTGGTTCTTCTCACAAGTTTTTCTCTCCCCACAGGGGTCTAGTTAGTAAGCCTGTTAATTTGTAAAACCCTAGAGGGTAACGTCCAGTCTATTTGATCTGGGAAGCCTATGAAAAGGTTATGAAACCGGAATAGAAGGTTGGAAGCCAAGGGAGTTTGGAAAGCTTTGAAAGGTATGATGTTAAGTGCTCTAGCTTGTAATCCTTGGCCAGTGTACAATAGGAATAAAGACTTGTTCATAATCCCTATTCCTAGTTATTGTGGTATTGTCACTTGTATTTCACCATCATTATCATTATTAATTATTATTATTAAAAGTAGACATATATATATATATATAGGTTGTTGAAACTGTGACTGAGTATAGATAGGTTTGCCACCCTGTCATGTAACCAGCTAGAGAACCGATTATCATTATTATAGGTCACCAGTCACATTATTCCAGAGTTAGGTTTTTGCCCATGCTTGTTTGGCACTGATTATAGGTTGATTAACTCATGTGAGATAGGTTTGCCATAATTGTCAATGTTTATAGTTATTATTTTTTATGTTGGTTATTTATTATTTATGTGCTTTGATTTCATGAGTAAATTATGTTTTCCAGTGATCAATTATGATTAATCGCCTGTTATGTTATTATTGTGATTAATGGTGCCTGGTGCATGTAACTAATAATCTTGTGTTGTCTAGGCAACCAGTTGGGATTCAACTCACGTGGTCCAGCTTCATCAGGCTTGGATTGTGGATCCAATCCAGTGGGAGCTACGCAGTCCATTGAGGTTGTGTCAACCACTGTTGGCCACTGGGACCGGCCCTCGAATCAGGCCGGTGACCTTAACCCTACTAACTAGCCAGTGTATACATAAATTGAAACTCAGGTCATAAGCGGGGGGGGGGCGGTCAAGTTTGGAGGGTAGCTAGGCCGGGACAGGGGTTAACATTCTGTGCAAGTCTTTTCCGGTTCTTGTCTCCCACTTGCTTTCTATCCTTTCTGCCAAATCTCACTAAGTGTTATTGGTTTCCCAGAGGTTTTGTTAATTGTGATTCATTGCCAGTCTTTTTGTTATGTTTATACTGTCTCGCTGAATAATTGTTTATTTCAGATATAATAAAGAGAAAAACAAACAGAGTAGTTTACTTCTATTAGGTCTACCTTTGAATTCCAGCACTTTCGTGGACTCTGAGCGGTTGGTTCTCCTACTCATTGAAGAGTCAGATTTAGACACCTGAACTGGGGAAGGTCCTTTACAGTTAACGTGCGAGTCGGACCTGAACAATCTCCTGGAAATCAACCACTGACAAGAGAGGCATTCCTAGATACCAGAGGAAATTACATCTTTGCCCAGTCTCTTGACTATCCCGAACCCAGAAACGTGAAAAGGTGCTGGGTGGTTCGACAATACAGATACTTGGGGACTACGGCCTACGCAGCCACCGCAGCACCATGAGCTCTAACTTTAACAAGCAACCACTTATGAGGAACTGTATCAAAAGCTTTGGCAAAATCCAAGTACACAATACCTACAGATTCTTTTTTATCCACATGCTTTAACATACTCTCATAAAACTCAATTAAGTTTGTCAAACATGACCTGCCATTTCGAAAGCCATGTTGGCTATTACTAATTAATCCTTCTTCTAAGAATATTGTAATTTTGTCTCTGATGACACTTTCAAGTAGTTTGCAAATAATAGAAGTTAAACTAATTGGTCTATAGTTTTTAGTTAGGTTTTTGTTTCCTTTTTTGAAAAGTGGGACTACATTTGCTATTTTCCAGTTTTCTGGAACTTCACTGTTAATCAATGAAAGGTTGAAAAGTATTTTAAGTGTTTGGGCTATGCTATATTTTGCTTCCTTTACTATTTTAGGATAAATTTCATCAGGTCCTGGTGACTTATTTATGTTTAGCCTGTCAATTGCTCTCAAAATATCCACTTCCTCAAAATATATATGATTTATCTCTCTCTCTTGTGTTACTAATGTAAAATCTGGAATTTTATGTACAGTTTCCTTTGTAAATACTGAGCAGAAATATCTATTTAGCTCCTCAACAATTTCAAAATCTTCTTCAATAATTTTGTCGTTAGCATGAAGGGGTCTAATTTTTTTTGTTAGATTTACTTTACAAGTTGAAATGATTAAAGAACTTTTTGGGATTTCCTTTACAATTTTTGGCTAAGTTCCTCTCTAAATTGCGTTTGCTATCTCTTATAAGTTTCTTGCTTTCTTGTCTCTTAATTTTATAGATTTCAAGGTCCATTTCATTTTGAGTTCTCTTAAATTTGCTTAAGGTTTTTCGGTGCTCCTTTAGTATGCGGTCTACAAATTCTGCCGCGCTCTACTTTTTTCAAAGTGCAGTCTACAGGTTTTTTTCGTTAAATTTGTGCCTGCTCACGCATTCTGCCGCTCTTTTTTTTTCGCTAAATGACTCACTCACATGACTTAGACCGTATTTGACCTTGAAATTCAAAATGATTGTTTAACATCAGTAGCTTGAGAAATTTGAAGCAGTAAAGTTGTAAACAATTCAATTGCCGGTGCTACTATAGTATGCGGTCTACCTACGATTGGTTAGGTTTAGTCAAGATATTTTCGTTAAAACTAACGAAAATATCATGACTAAACCTAACCAATCGTCAAGGGCGACTGACATTGGGATGTAAACAAGCAATTAGTAAACAAGCTAAGAAGGTATACTTACATTTAAACTTTTTGTGTTTTTAACTTTTCAATAAATTTTTTTCAAGTAAGATTGTCATTTCAACCTTCTTTAACTACATTTAAAAAACAAATTGGTGTAGACCGCATACTAAAGTGTGAATTTGTCTGTAGACCGCATACTAAAGGAGCACCGGTTTTTCTCTTATCTCTTATTCCTTTCTTAATAGACAGATTTATCCAGGGTTCTCTGTTATTTCTGATTCTTATTTTACACTGAGGAATATATTTACTTTGAACATCTTTTATTTTATTTTTTAACTTTTCCCATACATAGTGTGTAGATTTACTTTGGTTGAATATATCTTTTGGTTGAAGCTCAAAAATCTCTGCCCAATTTATATAATTAAACTCATTAACTAGTTCAGTCATATTTCCATTTTTAAAGTCAGGAATTTCAGCTGCATTTTTAGTATACTTTGAGTTAAATTTCACCTTGAATTTTATTATAAAATGATCACTTGAACCCTCTGTTTCAAAGACTGATATGTTATATATAGACTCAGCAATATTTGTTAATAATAAATCTAAAATTGCATGCTCTCTGGTTGGTTCTTTAATTAACTGATTTAGACCCTTTTCTACAGTACAGTCAAAGAAGTTCTTGTTACTTTCAAGTGCTTGTCATGTTACCCAATTTATATATCTATAGTTAAAATCTCCAACAATAATTACATCATTTGAACCTACTATGGAAAACTGATGAGTGGGTAGTTGGGAGGTAACGAAAATGGTTCACTGAGTAGGTAGGTAGTTAATCTAACAATTATTAAATTCCTTTTATGTCAATAACTGGGTGGAAGAAACCAATTGGTTGCTCACCAGAGTTATTCTCCACACTAGTATTTAAATACTGTGTGGGAGGAGCGTGCTCGGTAATGGAGATATATTACCGCTCAACCAACCGAGGAATAAACCAAGACAACGCTGGTACAAGAAGCCCCGCGAAGGAGAGAACAAAGGGAGAACGAAAACGAAGAACGGGGCGAGAGGACGTACCAGCAAAGTACGCTCTCGACAATAACACAACCGCAGAAGGGAGAGACTCCAATAACTAAAAGTAAGTGACTAATTGAGTTTTTACACCAGTAAGTTATTAGCATTAAATTAAGCTGGGTCAGACAAGTTAGGCCTACATTGTGGCCTAAGACCCAGCATCAACTCATAGCTTAACAAAGGTGAAGGTAGATTGCCCTAACCTAATTCTTGTGAGGAATCCTACTGTGGACCTCAATTTATCTGCCCGCTCTGGACCATTTCCGGAATCTCTAGGCTGACCCCTCTAGGCTAGACTTGATCTACTCTATAGTTAGACTGGAGATATAAGGGGTGGGTTAATTGTGGACCAATTCATACAGAGCATTTTTCGCATTGGTGGTCCGTGTGTGGGGAATTTACAAACCTTAACCTTACTTAACAAAAGTTGCAGAATTAGGCTAAATGGTCTAGCCTAAGCCTAAGCCTAAGCTAATCAAGCCTAATTAGGTCTACAACCTAGGGTCTAACTAGGAAACATTTACATTTAAGGAGTCTCATTCTCTTATAAGCTTAGACCTGAGTGACATAAATACTTGGGGGGGATTAAACCAAATTTAAACTCGACTGTTTTGTCTGTGCTCTCTCTTCTCTGGTAATTTCTTCTTGTCCTCTATTTCATTACGATCCCCAGTTAAACATTTTGACTTAGACATGGACAGTGCGGAATTGAAAAAGTTAAAAAGAAAAGGGGGGCAAAGTTGGGAGCTGTTACAAAGGCTGTGAACACTTTTAACAATATTACACAACCAGGTAAAGAAAATTTAGAGAGTGTAATTATTAAATTGGAATTAAAAAGAAGGAAATATAGCCATTAATGAGAGTATTTCAGAGTTAGTTGAATCCGAAATGGCTGAAGAACAATTGATAGACCTTTACGCTGATGATGATGATCAGGTAAGCTCAATTGAACAGCAAATAAGGAGACTACGGTCTCGTTTGACTGACTTAACACCAAAAAAACCTAATTCTGATTTTAATCAAAGTAGGGCTAACCTTCAACAAAATTTAAGTGGCATGCTAAATCCTGATCACAAGAATTGAGGGCTCAGTTACCCATTTTGCAAATACCAACATTTGAAGGGGACACGGTACAATTCCCATCTTTCATTGACAAATTTGAGAATTTAATAGGTAATAACCTTATATTTCAACTGTTGAAAAGTTTAGTTACTTAACTAGTTCCCTTAAAGGCCCAGCCTATAACCTGATAGCCTATTTACCAGCCATAGGGGATTCATATGAAGTAGCTATTGATCTTTTAAAACGTAATTACGTTAATAAAGATGTGATTATATAGGAATTATCTCAACAAATTTTTGAATTTGCACCCATAAAAGATAACCATAGTGATATGGAAAATTTTTTACAAAATTAGAAGCTATTATAGGACAACTGGTTAGCAATGAGATAGATATTAAAACTTCATCTTGGATTATACAAAGCATAGTACTTAGGTGCCTTCCTTCGAGGGTTAAAGATAATTTAATTCTAAAGACGGGAGAAAATTATCCTAATTTAGAACAAATAAGAAAACACTTCCCCAATATCCTAACTAATTACAACTTGAGAGATTTTCCAACACATAAGACCCAGACTATGGATAAACCAAAGACTGTTCCCAGAGACCAACTAGCTACAGCCAAACAGACAAAACTTGATACTGTAGAATCAAATGTGACCAACTATAATACACGAACACCTACATTACAGAACTTTAATGTAACTGCTGCCTCAACTTACACACCACATTGCAAATTTTGTGCAAGTAATGAACACAGTAGTACTGGGTGTGACAAATATTCAGACTTTAACCAAAGGGCTAAAAGATGTGAACAGTTGAACCTGTGTAAAAAGTGTACTGGCCAGGGACATTATAAGAAAGACTGTAAATCTAGGTTAAGATTCAAGTGTAAGTTTTGTAAAAGTTTACGACATGTCTCATCAATGTGTGATTCACCAAAGTGTCCAAACAATAGTACTCAAACTCAAAAGATACCTCCCCCAAACAAAGGTAATCAAGAAAATGCCACTTTCATGGGACATTCTGCTTGTTCAAACAATGTAACAAGAAACACTGAGATTCTTTTACCAACTATTACTTTGGACTTAGTGAATAGTGAGGGTAGTACCACTCCAGTGAGATGTCTTATAGACTGTTGTTCTCAACAAACTTTGTTTCAAAAAAGTAGTTAATAATTGGGTTTGACACCAAACCCGAATGAACAAAACCTCAATATTGCATCCTTTGTTAAAGATAACTCGGACAAAATAGCTATAAGACAATTGACCTGGAACTACATTTGGGAAGTAAATTCAAGAAAATTGAAGCAGTTATTATTTCTAAAGTAGGACAAAACAAACTGGTTATACCCAAACTAGAACAAACCATAATCATTTGGGAAAACACTACAAAATAGCTGATAGACATATCACTAACAACACAGTAGCTAACATTGAAATGCTAATAGGGGCAGATTATATTAATCTTATTCATAAGGGCATAGTAGAGATAGGTAATGGTATAGCTATTCAGACTCCATCAGGGATAGCCCCTTTGGGTGACCTATCAGAATACAACCTAGACCTAAACCAAAACAGTTCATGACCAACAAATACTATGTGCCTCAACTCAGTCCTACATAACACCTGTAAGAATAGCAACACTTTGAATAATATTATCTCAACTGAGAACATTAATTCATCATTATCAAATGAAACTTTGGATGAGGCAATTCAAACTTTATGGTTGCTAGAATCTGTGGGTATACATGACACAAATCAAACTTCAGATCAGTTAATGGTAGAAAGATTTGAAGACACCATTCAGTGCAAAGACAATAGTTATTTTGTTGAGTTACCTTGGAAAATAAATTGTCCAACTTTAAGAGACAATCTCAAAGTAGCTAAAGGACATTTATATAAAGTAATGAAAAAACTCAGACAAGATAATAATATTGTAAAGTACAGTGATGTCTTCAAAGAACAGCTACAGAAAGGCTTCATTGAAGAAGTAACAAATAACCCTTTTAAAAAAGATGGTTGTCATTATTTAACCCACAGGAGGGTTTATTGACAAGATGCCCCAACAACAAAACTCAGAGTAGTATATAACTGTAGCCTCAAAGACAGTGATAAACACAGTTTGAATGATTGCTTGATTGAGGGTCCTAATCTCATTTCTGACCTTGTGAAGATCTTACTGAGGTTCAGGTTAGACAAATATGCTGTACAAAGTGACATTTCAAAGGCATTTTTGAGAATAAATCTTAAAAATGAATATGATAAGAACCAACTAAGGTTCTTATGGTTCAAGGATCCATTTGATTTGAATAAAGGGTTCATAACCTATAGATTTAATGTTGTGTTGTTTGGAGCCAATTGCTCACCTAGCCTATTAGCATTGACAATTAAACATCATTTAAACCAGTTTAATAACTCTCTAACATTGAACTTCCTTAAGGAACATTTTTACGTAGACAATCTAATAGGCTCAACGACAACAAAATCTGAATTATCTGAAGTCTATGAACACTCTCAAAACATTATGCAACAAGGTAACTTTGAACTCAGAGAGTGGATTTCAAATGATGAGGATTTAAACAAAAAGATTTTAAAGGATAATAATGGTCTTACTGAGCCATCAGACAGAGTTAAAACTTTAGGTATGAACTGGTATTTGGATGCAACTTCTAACAGTCATGATTCAATCTGTACTAAAGGTTTTAAACTTGATGAGGAAGCAAATACTAAAAGACAAATATTATCAGAGGCTTCCAAAATTTTTGATCCTATGGGTCTATTCCTGCCTTCAACAATAAAATCAAAGATTCTCCTCCAAGAAATTTGGAGGACAAATGTTGGGTGGGATGATCCAATAACAAATGAAAATCAAAAATCTTGGAAGAAGTTAGCTACTGATTTAACAAAAGTGCAGAACATTAAAATTCAAAGGTGCTGTGGGTTTAGGGATAAGCCCCAGAGACTTCATGTGTTTGCTGATGCAAGCACGCAAGCTTATGGGTGCTGTGCGTATCTTGTAAGCCCTACAGAAAGTCATCTAATTTATGCAAAAGGGAAAGTAGCACCTCTCAAACCTACCCGAACCATACCTCAATTGGAACTATTGGCTGCTACATTAGCCATTAAAACCATTTCATTGCTTAAGGATGCTTACTATGATGTGTTTTTAATTCATATCCACGTCTGGCTTGACAGTCAGATTTGTCTTGCCTGGATACGGAATGATAGCATTAATAGTAAGAATATCTTTGTAAGAAATAGGCTAAAAGAAATAGCTGACGCTAATGAAAGCCTACAAGTAAACTTTCACTATGTTCCAACTAAACAGAATCCAGCAGACTTTCTGACCAGAGGTTTATCCTACAAGTTGTTGAAGTCAAACAAAACTTGGTTTATGGGACTTAAGTGGCTCTGTAATACAGACCAATGGCCTGGGGAACAAGTTAACTTGACATTAAATTTAATCTTTTCAAATGAAAAGGTTGAACCAATCACTAATTATGAACAGTATTCTGATTTCAACAAACTTGTCAGGGTGACAGCCTACTGTTTGAGGTTTGCTCACAACTGTTTAACTACAATTAACAAACAGCTAAATAAAAACAATCATAATTATACAGAAGTTGCAACCCAATACTGGATAGGCCAAGCACAACAAAAAGAGTACAATAAAGAGTTAGAATTCTTAACAAATGGGAAACTAACAAAAGAACCTGTACCATCAGTAGTTGTGGATCTAAACTTGTTCAGAGATGAGGAAGGCCTTCTAAGGTGTAAAGGGAGATTAGACAAATCAAAACTGTCATACAAAAGCAAAAATCCAATCCTTTTACCTAGATTTAGCTATTTGACAACATTAATCATCAGAAAAATACACAATGATGTATATCATATGGGGGTACCACAGACACTAACTACATTAAGAAAACTTATTGGATACCCAAGGGAAGGATCACTGTTAAAACAGTCCTGAGTGAGTGTGTCACATGTAGGCGTATTCATGCTAGGCCCTATAGGAAACCAAATCCTCCTGCTTTGCCAGAGGAGAGAGTTACTCTCAACAGACCCTTTGAGACTGTAGGCATTGACTATACAGGAGCATTGACTGTAGGGGTGGGTGACACTGAACAAAAAATGTACATTGTACTGTTTACATGTGCTGCCTCACGAGCTGTTTATTTGGATGTTGTGGAGGACCTTACTGCAGAATCTTTTGTTGCTGTCTTTAAGAGATTCTGTGCACGACATTCAGTACCAAAGACAGTTTGGACTGACAATGCTACATATTTCAAAGCTGGTGAACAAGTCATCCACGACTTGTTAAGCAATGAAATCACACAATTATATATACAAAATAAAAACATAAAGTGGAAGTATATTCCGGTTGCCTCTCCTTGGTATGGTTCTATCTGGGAGAGGAATATACAAACAGTAAAGAATTGCTTGAAGAAAGCAATTGGCAAAAAACAGATACACTTATTTGGGTTACTCACTCTCCTGGCTGAGATTGAGAACATCATTAACAATAGACCACTCACTTATGTGAGTGACAACATTAATGACCCGGAACCATTAACTCCAAATCATTTGATTCGGGGAGAACAAGTTAGTCTCCTGCCGGACTACAATATAGACTCTTCAGAAGACCCAAACTGGACTCAACGACATGATGAGCTCCAGACTAAGTTACAACATTTAACTAGAGTTAAAGCTCATTTCATTAAACAGTGGAAAACTGAGTACTTGATGGGTCTAAGGGAGAGACATAAACAAATGACTAAGAAGGATTGGTCTGACATAATTAAGGTAGGGGACCTTGTTCTCATACATGACAGTACTCCAAGACAATACTGGCCTCTGGCTAGAGTTTCAGAACTCAGACCAGGGGCAGACGGGGTAACAAGAGTGGTCAAATTAAGGACTTCAACGGGTGACACAACAAGAGACATTTCTCTTTTGTACCCTTTAGAGTCTGGACCCAAAACAATGGACTTTGGAGAACCTTCTCCACTGACAGTAACAACTGGAGACACTGAACTTCCAGTAACTATTCCTTTGACAGTAGGAGTGGTAACGCATCCTACTACAACATTGACAGACACAAGACCTCAGCGACAAACAGCATTAAAGGCGAGACTATTTTTACAACAAAAAATAGATGCTGGGGAATTGTAATTTTATCTTCTAACTTTCATTTTTTCTTTTCTTATGGTAAAGACCATAGACAGTTTCATCCTATGGATGTATATTTTCTCTTCTAATTAAATGCTACACCTTCTCTATGAGAAGGTGAGGATAGGCACTGTTAATCAGATTAACAGGCATTTACAGTTAAATAGTTAGCTAGTCTACACTCAGACACAAAAATTGGTGACAATGACACCAAAATTTTTATCTCCCGGGGCCCCCAGTATATGGAAAACTGATGAGTGGGTAGTTGGGAGGTAACGAAAATGGTTCACTGAGTAGGTAGGTAGTTAAAAGGAATTTAATAATTGTTAGATTATGTCAATAACTGGGTGGAAGAAACCAATTGGTTGCTCACCAGAGTTATTCTCCACACTAGTATTTAAATACTGTGTGGGAGGAGCGTGCTCGGTAATGGAGATATATTACCGCTCAACCAACCGAGGAATAAACCAAGACAACGCTGGTACAAGAAGCCCCGCGAAGGAGAGAACAAAGGGAGAACGAAAACGAAGAACGGGGCGAGAGGACGTACCAGCAAAGTACGCTCTCGACAATAACACAACCGCAGAAGGGAGAGACTCCAATAACTAAAAGTAAGTGACTAATTGAGTTTTTACACCAGTAAGTTATTAGCATTAAATTAAGCTGGGTCAGACAAGTTAGGCCTACATTGTGGCCTAAGACCCAGCATCAACTCATAGCTTAACAAAGGTGAAGGTAGATTGCCCTAACCTAATTCTTGTGAGGAATCCTACTGTGGACCTCAATTTATCTGCCCGCTCTGGACCATTTCCGGAATCTCTAGGCTGACCCCTCTAGGCTAGACTTGATCTACTCTATAGTTAGACTGGAGATATAAGGGGTGGGTTAATTGTGGACCAATTCATACAGAGCATTTTTCGCACTACCTTATTTATTTCCTTAATAATTTCATTTTCTACATATCAATTCTCCTCCCTTGTTTTGGGGATTCCTCTAATTGAACATCCTTCTGGTGGCCTATATATTATAAGTTATAACTTAGTGTAAGACATGTATGTGTGTGTGTGTGTGTGTGTGTGTGTGTGAATAACCCTTCGTGGTTGGCCGCACAGAAAACAGAATAATAATAATAATAATAAGAGATTACCCTGAACTGGGCCTAGCCTGATTTGATGAAGTCCAAGTTTGTAAATGATAGTCTGTTCTGCTCCGAGGCTTTTTTACAAGTTGTTGTAGTATTATATTATTAATTTTGTAGATTTTGCTTTGTTGGGATTATTGTTATTTTATTTATTTGTTGGGTTCAAAATCCCAGCTGAGCCGTGAACGGCCAAATTCTAAAGGGCCAGTTCTACCTACAGCCCAAGTTAAGCTAAAATTAAAACTTACGGACTTGAGATTCTATTAGGTCCTACCTCAGGGTTGCTGACTCGATGTGGGCCTACCTTAGGCCTTAGTTGTATGAATTTAAGATAAAAACAAAAGGGGTACTATTTATGGTCTTCTTTCTCAACCTTGCAACAACAACGCAACCTGGACTATTGCACGATGCAACAATCTTGTATCTAAACAACCAAACTGAATTGCAAGAGAGCTCTCTATCAGACCACACCCTGTACGTACGACATCCCACAAACGAGTAGAAAGGACGCGCAGCGCCCCAAAATGATGCCACCAGAGTGGCCAAATACTGATGCCACAAGAGCTAAAAAATGCTAGCTCTAAATCAAGTTAATTTTTCACTAACCTTACAATTATGCGATGGATATATATACACCTTAACTTAATATATACAAGTAATGCTGCATCAATCAGCTTAGTCATCATATCGCCTTGGGACAACAATGGTTCTTCCTCTTCTAGATTTTCTAACACTCCCCACCGAAGAGGCATTGTTGTCATTACCTTCGGCAAGGTTAGCCAAGCCTTCTCCATGAGGCTGTAACTCAAATGTTTCATCTTGACTATGTGTTTTTGCTGATTTCTAAAGCATAGAGTTTTTGTATAGGTCTCTTTAACTTTCCTCCTGAAGTCTTTACCAGTGCAGACCTAACTAAATTGTCTTTGCCAACAAACAACTCTTCAATTATGCCAAGCTTCCAGCATTGCCTTGGTCTTTCATCCCCAATCATTACCACTTCTCCGACCTTGATACAATTTGCATTGGAGCCCTTTACCTTGCCTGATGGGTAATAATTGAGTTCTGGCAAGTATTCCATCTGCCACCTCTTCCATAACTGATCTTGTAGCTCTTCAAGGTACCTGAACCGTCTAGTTAACTCTCCTTGAGTGCTCTGGATAGGCTGCAAGTCTTCTGGCACACTGGGGCTTGATGTTAATCGTTTACAACAAAGAAAATGATTTGGTGTCAATGGCTCTGCATCCTGCATACTGTTATAAACAAAAGTGATAGGCCTACTGTTCACCATTGCTTCTACTTCACATAAAACAGTGCAGAATTCTTCTTTGCTCAAATGAGCATTAGCTAAAAGTTTCTTTAATGGACACTTTACACTTCTCACTAGCCTTTCCCAAAATCCTCCCCACCATGGTGCTCTCTCAACAATAAACTCCCACTGTACCCCTTGGTGTGAAAAGTAGGATTGGAATCCTTCCTCTTTTAGCAAGGACCAAATTTCTTGGAGTTCCTTTGCAGCATTTTTGAAGGTTTTTGCATTATCCGATATGATTTTATTTGGGAAACCCCTTCTGTTCACAAACCTTTTAAAGGCCAAAAGAAATACATCACTACTTAAGTTGCTTACCAACTCCAAATGGATTGCTCTGGTGGTAGCACAGGTGAAAAGACATATATAACCTTTGTTAGACTCCCCTCGCTCATACACATAGACTGGCCCTGCAAAGTCTACTCCCACTACATCAAATGGGGCAGTATAGACACACCGTTCTCTTGGAAGTGGAGCCACCTTTTCATAATAAGGCTTTGCACTCCAACGCTTGCAAACCACACATTTATGCACGACCTTTTTTACTACTTGTCTAATTTTGGGAATCCAAAACTGTTGTCTGATCTCTATTATCACTTCTCTAACTCCAGCATGTAACAGTTTATGATGAGTATCCAGGATCAAAAGGTCCACAAAGTGCCCCCCAGAAGGTAGCAAAATTGGATGTCTTTTCTCCTCTGGAAGCCCAGAAATCTGTAGTCTACCTCCTACTCTCAATAAATCTTGATCCAAAAACACATCCAAACCCTTGAGAGCAGAATGTGTTGGTAGAACCTGTAATGGATGGCTGGTGAGCAATTCCCTCTCTTCACCAAATTTTTCCTTCTGCACATATTCCACCCAGTATTTCCTGGCTTGCTGAATCTCATTACTGTTCAGAATTCCTTCCCTTCTTGTTTCTCCCTTAATATTGTTGGTAAATCTATATACCCATGCTGTCACTCTTAACAATCTTTTCAGACTGCTAATGTCCTCAAGCCTCAATATGGGGTCCTGCTGCATAACTTGACAACTGTTCACAGCGCATTTTCTCACCTCACTCACCCATGCTTCTTCAGCCTGGCATTCTCCTACAATAGGCTGATTAGAAGGCCAGTTTTCACTTCCAAGTTTTAGCCACTCTGGCCCATTCCACCACAAACTTGACTGTGCAAGATCTTTCACCGAAATTCCTCGTGTTGGTAAATCAGCGGGGTTTTGGGTGCCTGGACAATGCTTCCATTGTTTGGGATCTGTGTGCGCTTGAATTTCCTCCACCCTATTGGCAACAAATGGTTTCCATTTCCTTGCCTGACTTCTTAACCAGTGCCAAACTATAGTGGAGTCTGTCCAATAATAGCTTGGAATTTCATAGAGGGCCAAAGACTTTTGCACTGTAACTGCAAGCCGACTAGCAATAACGGCACCCATCAATTCCAACCTTGGAACAGAAAACCTTTTCAAAAGTGCTACTCTGCTCTTTGCAGCAACCAACTTGCAACTTACTTCCTCTTGCAATGCGCCTCTTATATAAATACAAGTTGCATAGGCTTCCTCACTTGCATCACAAAAGATGTGCAGCTCCAAATTGCCTGGACTATTGTTCAACTCCCCAAAGTACCATCTTGGGATTTCAATGTCTCCAAGATGTGCCAATTCTTTGAACCAATATTTCCACCTTACCACCATATGATCAGGTAACTCTTGGTCCCAACCAAGTCCAATTTCCCAGAGGCTCTGAAACCAATTTTTTTACTTTATCACAAATGGAGCCAGGAATCCAAGAGGATCAAAGACCTTTCAAGCCAAACTAAGAGCTGTACGTTTTGTCCACCTTGTCTCATTCGCAGCCAAGCTCTACTAAAGATTTCCCATTGAAGGTAAACAAATCATCTCCTTGCTGCCAAACAATGCCTAGCACCTTTGCATCTATTGCCCACAACTCCTTAATACCAGAATCCTCAATACTTTCTGCTGCATCAGGTACTACACAGGACTGACTCATAAACTCTTGTAATTGAGAATGATTGGTCTGCCATTTTCTAAGTTCCATGCCAGCCTCCCTCATTATACCTCTAGCCTCCATGAATATCTGTTTTGCCATTTCTGTATTATCCACGGAACACAGCAAATCATCAACATAAAAATTTTTCCTTATGTGTTCAATAGTATTAGGATAGACTTCAGAATATTTTTTTAAAATGTTACTGCATAGTAGCTGCCAACAGAAATGGACTAGAGCTGAGGCCAAACAACACTGATTTCATTCTATAGGCTTGAACCTTAGGTTCATTTTCCAACAAGTCTTTCGTATCCACCCACAGATACCTTACTGCATCTCTGTCCTCTGGTTTTAACTTTATCCGCAAAAAGGCTTGCTTCACATCTGCAGTCAATGCTACTCTACCAAACCTGAATCTCAGTAACAAGGAAAATAAATCTGCATTTAAATTTGGCCCAGCATCCAAACAGTCATTCAAGGACACACCACCTTTGTCCTTGGCTGAGCCATCAAAAACTACCCTCAGTTTGGTGGTAGTTTTGTCTCGCCGTACCACTGCATGGTGTGGCAGATAATGTGCCTCCTGGTTCACCAGCTCACCTTGCACCCTTTCAGCATAGCCCTCCCTTACATAGCTTAGGATGGCCTCATTGTATTCAATTAACAACTCCTCATTCTTTCTTAGCCTGTACAATGAAGTCTCCAACCTCCGATTAGCTAGCTGAAGGTTTGAACCGGGTTTGCGCGAATCCTTCCACGGGAGGCCAACTTCATAGCAACCATCTCTAAACCCAATCCCTTTTTCAAATTGCTCTAAAACATCATTGTTCACTGTACTTGCCTGTTTGTCCTTTATGCCAATAGATTCAAGTTCCCAAAACGCTTTCAAATGCCTTTCCAAACCATGGCTGTTCTCCTCAATCTTAACAAAAAGAGCCTTAATTTCCATTTCATTGCAATAGCTACCATGTAGCATCCAGCCTAGCTTACTTTCAATAACTACCGGGCCTTGAGATGTACGGACAATATTACCAGTGATGAAGTCCCAATAATAGTCAGCTCCAATCAAAAGACTAATATCTTCTGTTCCTTCAAACTTATTATTGCCCAAATTAATTCCTTTAACTTGCAATTCTTGGATACATGCCATATCTAAACAAGTAGTGACTGGAGCACAAAGTTCCTCAATCTCTACAGCTTGGACCTTGATAGTGGGACTTTGCGGTAACAACCCCTTAACCAGAACTTCTACCTTCTTAAATTTGGTTCGGTTTTGAACGGAACCCCCAAACCCAGAAATTCTTAAATTTTCCCTCTTAAGTTCTTTAAACTTCAATTTTCTGGAAATTCTGGTCTTAATAAAGCTACACTGGCTACCACTATCAAACAACACTCTTACAGTAGCTTCTCCACCATTCCCAATTAATAAGGCTGCAGTTGTTTGCAATAATCCCCCTTTATTTTTACTCCCTTGCATAGCAGTGGCATGTGCCACTGATGTCTCTACTTCTGGGGTAGGCCTACTAGGAGTGTTTTCACACAATAATGGCTGATGCCTACCATGACATTTTTTGCACAAAATTTTAAACTTGCAAAACCTTGCTCTATGACCTTTCAAAAAACATTTAAAACATGCTGTGGACTTAGTTACCCTGTCCTTTCTCTCCTCAAAAGGTAAAGCCTCGGCCACCTCACATTTATATGACTTGTGGTTGCCTTCGCAAAATATGCATTCCTTGATTCCCTTTAATTTATTCTCAGAGGATGCATGTAGAGCTGACACTGTACCTGGGCTATTCCTTTTTGTGGAAACTTTGGTGCTGTGCCTGCCTTTGTCCCCTTGTTTACCATCCCACTGTGCAAACTCAATTCCCTCTCGTCTTGCTAATTCTGTACCTAAAAGACTTAACATCTGCTGAAGGGGGATGTACACATGTTCTGTAGAGTGTCCCCTACTTAATTCAAGCAAAATTGAGCTAGGCAATTTAGACTCCAGTATAGTAACCGAAGGGTAATAACAGCCTTCCGCCTTACTTACAATAGAGAGTAATATTAATCACTAGCTGAACTAATATAACCACGAGTATATAGCTGTACATACTTTACATTTTGTGCTTCACAGTTTTAACTTTGTGGTGCTAAATTCTTCCCAAGAAGATTTCTGTATTGAATTTTAGACATATTTCTAGTGAAAATAAAAGAAAGAGAAGAAACAGAGTCCATATTAGAGCAATTTAGCAGAGAGGAGGGCAATTCATTTTCAGAACTCCAACAAAGAGAGCAAGACAAAATTGCATATTTGTTTATAAAGATTTGTTTATAAAAAACGTCTGAACAGGTACAGTAGCTAGAACAACGTGAAAAAAGTGTTAGCAGCTGACGAGGAAGCTTCTAACAGTGGCTGCATCCTCCAGCGCAGGACACGTCAACGCGAAGAAGCGACGTCAAACCAAAACATCAACGCGCTGGTGGCCAAACTTCCTCAAATCTCCGTGCAGCGGGCTGTCTACGGTTGGCAGACTGGCAGTCGACGGCCTGTTGCGTGGCACGGTCAGAGTGCCGATCGGCTCCCGGGGCCGGACCTATTCTCAGCGTGCTATTTTTTCAATTACAGGGAACAATTGCGTGCTCCCCGAACTACTCTTACTCTCTGGCGACATTAAGACTAATCCAGGCCCCACTACAACTTACACATGTCACCATACACAAAGACATAGACACAATAGCACCATGAGACACATACAGAAGTATAATATTAACATATTACAGTACAACGTAGATGGCCTCACAAACAAAATCATGCAGCTTAGGGAATTCGTACACAAACAAAACATTCACATAGCACTTATACAAGAAACAAAACTAAAACGCACACACAAAACACCCACCATCCCTGACTTCACGGCGATCCGTCAAGATCGTACTGGGGGTAACGGGGTGGACTCATCACTTACATACGTAAAAGCATTAGCTACACTGATGCTACCCAAAACATTACAAACACAATCCAAGCAGATAACACGATAGAAATACAGGCAGTTAACATTAAAACACGCGCAAAACACAACACCACACTAATCAACATTTACATCCCACCAGATAGTTCACCTCAGGTGCCAGCCAATTACAATCCACAGTTACACAATCTTGCCTCTCTCACTAATGTCATCTTAGGAGGAGACTTCAACGCCAAAGACACTAGTTGGTACCTGCACAACCAAAACAACACCAGAGGCGCCAACATAGCCACACAACTAAACAGCCTCTTCATTCTTAACAATACAGAAGAACATACACACATACCACATCAAGCAGGATACTCAAACTCCTCCCCAGACATAACGTTCTGTTCCCCCTCACTAGCAACACATACACAATGGAGAACAGAAAAACAACTGTCATCAGACCACCTGCCCATCATCATTACAACACATTCTACACTCTGCCCCAACAGCCTTAGGCACACTTACAGAAATTACAAGAAAGCTGATTGGGAACAGTTCAAAATACAGACTGAGGAACAATTCACCACATTAAACAGCACACCCATCATAAACATCGATACAACACTCAAGACATTTAATCAGATTATCAATAATGCAAACAAATACATACCTAAGGGCAACATTAGGAAATACAACCCAAATTACACTAGAGAAATAGCCCACCTCATAAGGCAACGTAACAACCTCAAATATAACACACAAACACCACACACAGAAGCCATAAAACAGCAGATACAACAGCTCAACACAGAAATAAACAACAAACTCAAAGAAAAACAAACAGAAACATTCAGGGAATTCATAACAACACTAAACCACTCCACAGATACATCAGGCTATACAAGACTATAAACAGCATTACCCACTCTAACAGCGGCATTCACACCTCACACGCGGCTATCTGTCGCAGCCAAAATAATATCCCAACATACACACAACAAGCTAACATTCTAGTTAATCACTACGCAAAGATAAGTCACTTAAACAGAGACAACAACCAGAAACATGCAGACAGACAAACAGCCAGACACAAGAAAACCTACAGACTCGACATGACCATTACACCCTTCAATACAGACCAGACCACCAAGATCATCAAAAACATTAAGAATTCGAAGGCTACTGGACCAGACAACATATCTAACATACACCTTAAACACTTGGGCCCACAAGGAATATAGCTCTCACAAATATCAGCACATATTCATACCAACACTGTATTATTCCTGACATATGGAAACAAGGTAAAATTATTACACTACTCAAACCAAACAAAAATCCAACAGAACCAGCTTCCTATAGACCCATTACTTTACTATGCACACCTTCCAAAGTAACAGAAAGACTAATCTTACAAATCACCAACCCACACATACCACTATCGCCTACTCAACATGGATTCAGACCTCACCACTCAACCACGACATTACTCACTAACCTCACGCAGCACATCATGGATGGCATCAACTCCAGAAGACCAGCTCAACGTACACTATTAGCAACAATAGACATTAGTAAAGCATTTGATGCTATCCCATGCTTCCCTCTCATAAACAAAATACTCAACACAAACATGCACAATAACACCAAAAGGTGGCTGAGCAACTATCTCTCAGGAAGATACTCACATGTCACATTTAATGGCAAGTCATCCAAAAACAAGCTTTTTCCGAACGGGGTCCCTCAAGGCTCTGTTCTCTCACCAACACTCTTCAACTTATACATGCATGACATTCCAACACCCATAGATAACAAGCTTACCTTATCATCATATGCAGATGATATCACTCTAACATCCACCCACAACAACATCGACACCGCTACAAATAACCTACAAACATACATAAACAGTATACAAGACTGGCTCACACACAATAGACTCAAAGTAGCGCCCACAAAATCAACCATCACCTTGCTTACAAGCAACACAAAAGAACACCAGGTAATTCCACAGCTTACACTAAACAGCATCAACATTCCACACACTCACAGAACCAAAATACTTGGTGTCACATACAACACATCATTATCTTTTGCAAACCACATTCAGGACATTAAAACCAAATGTACGTCAAGACTTAACACGCTTAGGGTACTAACAGGCACAAACTTTGGACACCAGCAGGAAACAACATCACTCATATACAAACAATATATTCACTCAGTATGGACTATGCTAGCCCATGCTGGGCACCCATTATCTCAAACACACACATAAAAAACACCTTACAAACAATACAAAACAACGCACTTCGTATCATTACAGGATGCACTCAAACAACACCAATAGAACACCTGCACAAGAAACAAAAATACTAAAAGTTAGGGAACATTTAGACATGAGGGGAACACAATTCATGGCAGCAGCAGCGACAACTAACCCACAACACCCTTGCCACTACATGTACAATCATGCACCAACACCTCGCACCATTAAGGTAACACCAGAGAGATATTATAACGAAATACTCCATTCCATACCACGCCCCACAGACATCACACAGTACAGAAAACACATACACACACACCTAACCCACAAAGCACTGACACGACTCGGTCCGAATGCGGTCCTAGGTGCGAAGCCGCCACCCATTAACAGGTCAGAGATCAGCCTGAGCAGATCGGATCGAGTTAACTTAGCACGATTCCGATGTGGACATCACCCAAACTTACGGACATATAAACACAGACTAGACAACTCCATAGACGACACCTGCCACCTGTGCCAAGACACACCACAAACAATTGAACA
Organism: Bathynomus jamesi; assembly: GCA_023014485.1. Lineage (NCBI taxonomy): Eukaryota > Metazoa > Arthropoda > Malacostraca > Isopoda > Cirolanidae > Bathynomus > Bathynomus jamesi. The sequence goes on along the minus strand of JAJOZX010004523.1, from coordinate 212,313 downwards.
CATTATGACGGACTGTACCGCTCTAGCACAACAACGAACACAACACATCACTAGTGCGCTGAACCTCTGGTCCACTCCGGAGAGGGCGATCGATTACCTGCGTGCCGCCGGCTTGCTCGATCAGGGTGGGCTGATCGGCTAAACAACAACAACAACAACAACATTATACCATACCTTTCCATTCCTACACCCAAGTTATCCAGGGACCTAGTTCTAACTTCAAATTCATCATATAACTGCCGTAACTCCTTGACACTATTAGGATTATTAACAGGCGGTATAGCTAAAAGTTCACGGAGGTGGCTTTTAATTAAGATCTCTGGCTTACCAAACCGTTTCTTTAATATATCCCAAGCCACATTATAATTAGCCTCTGTTAATGCTAATCCTGCTATTGTCTTTGCTGCCTCCCCTTCCAAGCGGGACTGCAAATAATTAAACTTCTCCACGGCACTTAACACTTGACTAGAATGAACTGCTGATTGAAAACTGTCTGCCCATCCTTGCCATTCCTGAATACTCCCAGAAAATGTTTTGAGTACAAGCCTCGGTAATTGAACTACAGATCTGTTAACCTTAACTTCACAAACATCATTTGTTGAGTGTTGTGTTTCATTATTAGACCTGGTCTCTAACTGTACTGAGCTGCTAAACTCTTTTGCTCGGTGGCCTACTTTAATTATATCATCAATAATCTCTTCAAAGTAAATTATGTTATTTTCTATTTCATCCTCTTCTATAAGAGCCTCAATTTTAACATTTACTTCACTTAGAGCAACCTTTTTAGTTTCTAATATGGAAAGCTGCGCAGTCACTAAGCGTAAATCCTCTTGCTCTATGGCAGAATCTATTGTGGCAATGACCTTTGTAAATAGACCGTATGCGCTTCTCCTTTTTTTAAACTTGTTTAATTCAGATGTACTCATCTTCAATGCAAACCACAATTGGGCTCAATGCCAAATTAGCTGAATTGGCAGAAATACTTAACCAAACTGATCAAACGTAAATTTTGCTTTTTTCAAATAAAATGAATTGCTAGGTGGGGTACTAACCAACCACCAGTATGGAATACCAATTTTTCCACCCAAGTAACTGGTGCACCGAAGTCTGCAACCTTCGCCTACGAATAATAAACCAAATTTAACCAAACAGGTAAAATGTAGGCCAAAAACAACGACAGACAAGTGGCCAAGTTTCGCAATTGGGCAACCAAACTTTCTACCCTGAGACCTTGATTCAATAATAAACCAAATTAACCAAACCGGTAAAAATGTAGGCCAAAAACAACGACAGATGAGTGGCCAAGTTTCGCAATTGGGCGACCAAACTTTCTACCCTGGGACCTTAATTCAATAATAAACCAAAATTAACCGAACCGGTAAAAATGTAGGCCAAAAACAACGACAGACGAGTGGCCAAGTTTCGCAATTGGGCGACCAAACTTTCTACCCTGGGACCTTAATTCAATAATGCTCAACCCGTCTAGGCCTAACTTGGGCTACAATTTGCACAATCAGAACTTTGCCGAAAAATAGTCACTGACTCAGTCTTGGGCTAGAATCCGGTTCTGAAGGACCATGTTATTTTATTTATTTGTTGGGTTCAAAATCCCAGCTGAGCCGTGAACGGCCAAATTCTAAAGGGCCAGTTCTACCTACAGCCCAAGTTAAGCTAAAATTAAAACTTACGGACTTGAGATTCTATTAGGTCCTACCTCAGGGTTGCTGACTCGATGTGGGCCTACCTTAGGCCTTAGTTGTATGAATTTAAGATAAAAACAAAAGGGGTACTATTTATGGTCTTCTTTCTCAACCTTGCAACAACAACGCAACCTGGACTATTGCACGATGCAACAATCTTGTATCTAAACAACCAAACTGAATTGCAAGAGAGCTCTCTATCAGACCACACCCTGTACGTACGACATCCCACACACGAGTAGAAAGGACGCGCAGCGCCCCAAAATGATGCCACCAGAGTGGCCAAATACTGATGCCACAAGAGCCCAAAAATGCTAGCTCTAAATCAAGTTAATTTTTCACTAACCTTACAATTATGCGATGGATATATATACACCTTAACTTAATATATACAAGCAATGCTGCATCAATCAGCTTAGTCATCATATCGCCTTGGGACAACAATGGTTCTTCCTCTTCTAGATTTTCTAACAATTATTAAAGTATAAATAGCTCTATTCCTAAGCTTTAAGCTTAATATAACTGGGTATTTGGAGAGATCTGGGTGTTCATTCAGACTAGGGTTGGCAGAATGCGGGACTAAATTTTTTCTGAGGTTTTTTTTAAGACCAACTTTTTTCAAATTGAAACTAGATTTCTTCAACGGTTACAACAAACAAAATTAGAAAAATTTTCTTAAAACAATGCTTGATCTTTTATCAAATGCGAGACGTCTTGCAAGCCTAATTCAGACTCAGTGCAAACCCAACATTTTGGTTGATTAGCCTAGGCCCCCATTAGCTCATTCCATCCAGGGATAGCCTAACTTAGACCTTAAAGCTTTTAACTGAGTTAAAGAATAGTATTTAAGATTACTTTAGACTGTGACTGTAAGGTTTGTAAGAAGGAAGTTAGGGAAGGGTGAAGGCTCAGTGGCGTAGCTAGAAATTTAGGGACCCCTGTTCAAGAGAAAGTGCGAGGCCCTCGCCTCACCTATTATTCCGTTTCCTAAAAACAATCAATTAATCGTGTTGCCGATTCCCACATGCGAGGGGTAAGCAGAGTTTGCTGCTGCTCCCTTCACCACTTCTCGCCATCTCTTTCTGTCCTTAGATTCCTGCTGCGCCTGATTTATGCTTCTTAACATAGTTAAAACAACCTTCCTTTAAATTAGAAAAAAAAACACGCTGCATGTCTTGTATTATTTGTTCGTATAATGCAAAATTCAAAAATTTAAAGATCACATATTTTAAAATTTTTAATCACCCATTTTTCAGTGTATATAAATTTACAAGCAACGTACGTGTACAAACTAATACGCTTATTTAAGATATCTTCGAGCTTTGCTATTTGCAAATTCTTTCAATATTTTGTTTCGGTCTAATTTTGAGAAACTGTCTCTTTCAATTGTCAGAATACCCAAGTCAGACAAACGGTTCTGAGCCATTGAGGATCGAAGAGAGTTTTTAATTAACTTCATCTTTGAGAAACTTCTTTCACTGCTGGCAACAGTAACAGGAAGCGTAAGAAAAATGCAACCAGCAGTAACCAAATCTGGAAAACATACATTCAGTTCCAGCTTCATCAGTGTGATTAGAATGTGCTGTTGACAGAGGAAGGGCACCTTTGCATGATCTCGCCTAGGGCGCCAAAAATGCCAGGACCGCCAGTGATTACAGGACAAATGTATAGGGGTATGAAGTCACCAAATATTTTGTGGTTTTGCAATAAGTGTTTAGCTGAGGTTAGGAACATGCTCAAGGCAATGTTTAAGAAAGCTACTAGCTTAGAGTCCAAAACCACAAAATATTTGGTGACTTCATACCCCTGTACATTTGTTCTGTAATCAGTGGCGGTCCTGGCATTTTTGGCACCCTAGGCGAGATCATGCAAAGGTGCCCTTCTTCTGTCAACAGCACACTCCCCTTCCCCTGGTGCATAACCTCTGCCGCAATAAAACACACTGAACACATTGTCGTTAAAACACAAAGCACCTCCTTCATTTATTGTTCTTAGCTTCAAGTAAGAACAAGTTGTCTTGAAACAAAAACTTCAAAGAAATCTTGTATGAATAATAACTGAACACTCAATAAAGATTCCCATATATGGCAAACAAAATAAATATTCCAATGTATATTGCACACAAAATAGATAAATAAAAAACACTAATAAATCATACAATGCAGCTTAATAAAGGAATAAGATTGCCAGCTAGCAAATAACTGAATTTTAAATTTGGTTTGGAAGTTTTAGGTTAGTTGTTTTCCTATTAAAACTTGATCCTCATGGTCTTCCTTGATGCAAATTTATCAGTGATGTCATCATAGGAAATCTGCTCAGAAACCGCATGGTTAATGCTGATGACAGCAAGACCACTGAAGCGGTCTTGCATCATGGTGGATCTAAGGTAAGTCTCGATGAGCTTGAGCTTAGAAAAGCTCCTCCCCGCTCCAGCCACTGTCATTGGAAGGGTGACAGCAACCCTGAGGGCGACCCAGAGGTTGGGATAGATCAGGGCCGTTTCTAACCATTAGGGGGCCCTAAGCAGTATACCCATTTGAGACCCCACCCCTCCATCCACCAACTCACGCCTTACTACATCACCTCAGCACACACATACAAAAAATGGCTGTGTTAATAAAAAACAATTATGAAACAATTTTAATGAAACATTTTTGTCCAAAACAACAAATATGTACTTTCAGAAGACAAACAGAAAAAATACTCTTCATGAAATTCCTGAAAATTAGCTTATACATTATTTAGAATAAATGACAGAACTATGTATAAAAAAATAATGCCATTATCAACTACCAAACAATTACTAACTCTACGATACAATCGTGTAATAGCTAACACTTATACAGAACAGTTTGTATCTTCAAAATTTTTGCTTCCTAGATTTTTTCTGGGCGAAATCATAAATATCATCATATGAAATCTCCCTGCCAACGTCCTGGTCAGTGGCGTACTGAGCACTATTGGCGCTCAGGGGCAAACTTAACTTGTGGCGCCCGGGCGCCCCCGTCCCCCATTGCCAACTTGAAAAATAAAAAAAATGTTTTCGATGAACAGTACATGGTTTATTTACCGTTTATGTATTTACAAACTAGTCTTTCTGGCTTTCAAAGTAGCAAACTTGTCAATCACATCATCAAAATTTAGAAGTTCTAATGTTTTTCTCTCAATGCTTAACTGAGTTAAAGCACTAAGTCGATCTTGTCCCATTGATGCGTGGAGGTTAGTTAAAATCAGTTTCAGCTTACTGAATGATCTCTCACAGCTGGCAATGGAGACTGCAATTGTCAACAATATTTGAAGAGCCACTCGCAGATTTGAAAAGACATCTTCTCCATAGGTGATGATGAATGTCAACAACTGCTTAGTGCTGGTCACTTTGACATCTTGACGAGCTGACAAGAGCATTTTGCAATTGTAAAATGTGGCAGCATTGTCACATTTCTCTTTCAGGGTAGCACTGTTCAAGCCTCCGAGCTTCTGCACATCAAGGAGAAATCCAAATTTGTTATCCAACTCCTTCAACCATCTGAATCTGTCACACATTTCCATGTTCAACCGATCAAGCACAGTGTTCATGACTCGGGAAACTTCCTGTTTCGTTGACAACCCTGCATCTCTGGCCAATTCTCCAGGCATAATTTTCCGTCTTCTTCGCATAGTTTCAATTGGTACAACTTAGGGTGTGTCAATTTTGGGGGTGAAATGACTAAATTGAAAATCATGTGATTTGGTAGCAATTTAATGTAATCATTTTGCATACAAAATAATATCCTTGCTTCAAAAACAATAAAAACTAACTCCTACCTACATCAATTTTAATTCAAAAATTCCATTTTTCCGTAAATTCGTAACAAAATAACAAATGTGCGCAAACATCCTATCAACATTTAAAGTGGCAATAAGATATCATCAGAGTCTTTATTTGAAAGTAACCAATGCAGTCATGTCCTTTTTGCTGCGGTTGCTTGACATCAGCATTCGGCTTGCTACTTGCGCTTTGATGTAGCCTTCTCGCCTCTCGTGACTGTAAACTTGACTAGCTGCTTCTGTGACCATTTACACATCTCTCCACACTCTGAGTGTGAGAAGGCCACTTTGGCACTTGCATTGGGGCCTCTTTAAGTTGTGTTAAATCTTTGTTTGTTATACATGTTGTCAGTGGTGGCTCCAAAACTTCCGAACTCAAGTTAACTAATTCTGACAATTTCGTGGCATTGACGTTTGTCGGAGGTACCTTCCTTGTCTGAACAGAGCAGTCTCCCAGCTGGTCATCATCTAGTGATGTTCCTCTAAGCTTTAGAATGATTTCCACAGCCTCAGTTCGCTCTTTGGTACATTGGCTGCAGAGTATTGCTTGCAAAACTGCCTCTGGCCTAGCATACCAAGCGGACCTTCTCACCACAGGTAACACGATGTCCACCACTACTTTCCTTTGGGTTCTCAGTAGCTGTAATTGAAACAAGATGTGGTTGGGCCCCTCCATCCACATTGGATTAAGTTTTACATTGAACCAGTGAGGAAGATAAAACCCAATAATAAATTCAACAATCAACATCAAATTCTGTAGCATTTTTCCCTTCAGTGCATGTTTGGAAACCCAAATCCTGCAGAAACGAATCGCTGTAGTTAACCAACGACTGTGACTTATGGGTCCAATCTCCAAGAGAGCCAGATTTTGAGGCAACTCTCCTGATCTGATTGCTTGAACAATACGATAAGCGTAAGATTGATCCGTGCTGAGGTCTTTGATAACTTCTTCAGACAACACTGGAAGGGGAGGGCCTACTTCGACCTTTGGAAATTTTGTATTTATTTCTAATTCCGTTGCTTCATCTAGCATGTTGCCAAGGGGGCCTGACCACTTGTTGTTGCTCTTTGTAGGACCATCAAGAGGTAGTTCCCCTGTGTGCAAATCACATACAATCCAAACAAGCCTTCTTCCAAGTTTTTTCTCTAAATGCGTCATAACACCGCCCTGCCATCCAGTGTTCACCGCAGTTGAGTCTCCACCAACGGCCTGCAGTGAACTGTCAAGTCTTCTTTCTTGAAGCCAACATATTATTTGATCAGCAATTGCCTCTGCTTGTTTCTTGCTTTCTACTTCTGCTTCAGGAACAAAGTGAAACTAATAGCGGCCACCAGGTTCGGAACCAGGGCCGGATTAACCATTAAGCAAAATAAGCCCGTGCTTAGGGCATCAAGGGAAGGGGGGCACCACAGATATTTTCCATTGTCGGATTTACCATGGATTTATTATACTATTATAATCGCGGCTTATAGCCTATAAGCTGTTGAAAACTGAATTATATATATTCATATATAGTATTTATTTTTTTTCATTGTTTGAATTTGTAGTGAACAACAACCCTTTTGAGAGAATAAATATATTTCGTTGTAATCACACACTTTACGCTTTGCGTTATTATTTTGTTTATATCAAATCTTTGAGCGCCATATTAAAAATACATATAGATTAAATATTTTCGTGTGCTATAGGAAGTTATTCTGAACGTGTGATTTGTGCATATAATATTAAATATATATTTTACATAATCATTTGGTATTGTTTTACAGAAAGAGTTAGGTTTATAGAATTGTAATATAAATTAATATTAAAATAAAAGAAACTATAAACTCTCTATATTGCTGTTGTATCAAGTGATGTTTATCACGGCCATTATAATAATAAGATATACTGACCTAAGTTAATTAGCGTTGAAGAAATTTATCTGTTGCTCTCTCTTCTTCTCTAGGGTAAGTCTATGAAGTGTACTTTATTTGTAATGTATATATAACAATATTTTATCATACACGTATCTTTATTTTATAATTTACAGTATTTATCTATTGTCATAACAGTATAAAAGAATTTAGATTGTAATAACCAGAGTGAATAATTTGTAATGTGTATATATAACACCAAACGTAGTTAGGACAATTTAGGCCCTAAGCAAATGTTCATATTTCCTATAATTAAATATTGTGTTTTAAATAAATAAATAAATGTAAATATAAAATGTGGCTCGTTAATAGTGAAATGTTAATATTGATATTTTTATAGATTGCGTATTATTAATTCTAATGTTAAGTATTTTTATTTTATAGGTTTCAGTACCTTCTTTCGGTTCCTTCTTTTGGTTCCTTCTTTCGATTTGATTTGTATTCAACATTTCGAGTTGATATTTCGGTTGAGTTATATTTAATTGCCACTTATATTTAAATTGCCACTTTGGTTGTGTACGGTTCCCATTTTGTCTTTCTGAGAATAAAAGAACAAAGCCAAGATTGTGATATGTGTAACTGTGTTGATTGCCACATAATATACAAATAAAATATTCTTTTTATTTCTGTATTTTACAGACCCCAAGAACCAAGATGAAACGTGTTCAGTTAAGTGGTGCACAAAAGCGAAAACTATCAAAAGAGAAACAAGAGAAGACTTTGGATTTAGAGTCCAAGACTGCAAAGCTGACTGATTTCTTCACACAAGTTCCACGACCACAACGTCAACATGATATACCGATTCTGAATCAAAACCAATCTCCGTCATCAGAAGTGGACACAAATACCACTTTGATCACTTCAAAATCAAAATATGATGACGTTGGAATCACCGAGGTGTCACAAGCAGGTTCATCTAACACGGTTCTAGGAAAACTCGGTCCCGAAAACTCGGTCCCGGAAAACTCGGTCCCGAAAACTCGGTCCCGGAAAACTCGGTCCCAAGAAAACTCGGTCCCAAGAAAATTGGGTACCATGAATGAAAACAATTAAATTAAACTTTATTCCAAAAGTAAAATGAGTATTCTCACATAACATAATATACAACCAACTAATTTTTAGGTAGATGGGTAAAACTGTCTTTTTGAAATTTTTCCAAAAAGTAGAGAAAAAACAAAAAAAAACGTAAAAAACAAAAAAAAGGTAAAATAAATAATAATAATAATAAAAAAGAAAAAAAAAATTAAATTGAAAACAAGAACAATAAAAAAATAAGAAAAGACAATAAAAAATAAGAAAAGGAGATAAAATAAGTAAAAATGAAAAAAAAGAAAAATTTAAGCATCATATTTTAATAAAGCGATAATTTTGTTGAATCTTTTTCTTTTTTCAAATTCTTCTGTCACAATTTTGGTGCCGGTTTTTACATTATACAATATTACTTCAGTTACAGTTCTTGCATTTCTATTCTCCACTGATTATAGATGGTTCCTTTATCTCTTCTTTAGTTAATATCTCATTATCCGTTAAATTTTTTTTGTTGGAAAATCTAGCCATATTTTAAAGGGGGGGGCTTTAAAAAATTCAAAAAGACACTGTTTTACCCATCTACCTAAAAATTAGTTTGTTCTATATTATGTTATGTGACCATACTCATTTTACTTTTGGAATAAAGTTTAATTTAATTGTTTTCATTTATGGTACCCAATTTCCCGGGACCGAGTTTTCCGGGACGGAGTTTTCTTGGGACCGAGTTTTCCGGGACCGAGTTTTCCGGGACCGAGTTTTCTTGGGACCGAGTTTTCGGGACCGAGTTTTCCGGGACCGAGTTTTCTGGTCACCATCTACCACATGTCTCACTACTGATCTCACTTTGCCTGTAAATTCTCTTGATACCTCTACTGCAAATGTTGATTCAAGTTGCTTTACAAGACATTCTGGGGTTGAAATAATTGCTGAAAATGAAAGTTTAGTGGACCATGGTGATGGTGGTGAAATGAATCAGTCTGCAGAAGATGAAGGAAATACAGCAAAAGATCCAGGGTTGTGGCTTGATTTCTCTGCTGATGATGTGGCTTATTGGATTGCTTGTGGACCCAGTGACTGTCAACACCACAATGGGCCATTTGACAAGTCTTACCGGCATTTCAGTAGTGGCAAACCAGCAAGATACTGTTCACAAAAACTTTTCGTTTCGTTGGGACAAAAGCCAATGGTGAGAAATACAAGAGAGAGTGGTTATTGTATTCACCATCAACAGGATCAGTTTACTGTTATGTTTGTAAACTGTTTGCTCCTAAAAATGTCTCACATTTTGTTATAAGAGAAGGGTTCAGTGACTGGCGAAATACTATTGTAATTGATCATCATGAAAAAAGCACTACTCACCGAGACTCTATGCTAACATACTTAACTCGCAGACAAGGTGCGGGGTTGGGACAACAGTTGGAAAAACAAATTCAGGAGGAGTGTGATTACTGGGAACATGTCTTGAGGCGTGTCATAGCTGTTATTTGTACGTTAGCTGAACGTGGCTTGTCTTTTCGAGGAACAGAAGAAAAATTTGGATCATTGCAGAATGGGAATTTTTTAGGGCTGCTTGAGCTCATAAGCCGGTTTGATCCATTTTTAGCAGGTCACATTTTGAAATATGGAAATTCTGGCATAGGAAATCCTTCTTACCTGTCCAAAACCACCTGTGAGGAACTCATTCAACTAATGGCTCAAAAGGTCCACGCACTCATTGTTGACGAAGTAAAATCTTCTGGTTATTTTAGTTTGTCAGTTGATTCAACACCAGATCTATCACATATCGACCAGTTAAGTGTTGTACTTAGGTACTTAAAAGATGGACAGCCTATTGAACGCTTTTTAACCTTTCTGAAAATGAAAAGCCATACTGGTGAGGAAATGGCAAATCAGGTGTTGCAGTACTTACGTGAAGTTTGTAAGCTAAACTTTTCAAAATGTAGGGGTCAATCTTACGACAACGCTGCCAACATGTCTGGGCGTTATAAGGGGATGCAGCAAAAATGTTTAGAAACAAACAAGTTTGCTATATATGTGCCCTGTGCAGCCCATTCACTAAATCTGGTAGGCCGAAGTGCTGTTGACTGCTGTCAAGAGGCGGTTAATTTCTTCTCTATAGTGCAGTTGCTCTATACCTTTTTTTTAGCCTCAACCAGCAGGTGGGAAATTCTTAAAGGTTGTATTGGAAATGAAAGTGTCTTAAAATCCCTCTCTGATACCAGATGGGAGGCACATGCTATGGCAACAGCAGCAATTTTGAAATCTTTCCTTAAAATTTTAGAAGCGTTAGAATGTATAGCTGAAGACCAGTCACAAAAGGGAGACACTAGAAGAGAAGCAAATAATATTGCAAATAAGATGCAAGAGCTACAGTAGAATTCGTTTTTATGTTGAATTTTTGGGATGAGATTTTGCAAAATTTTCAGAGAGTAAGCAAAGTTCTACAGAATAAGGATGTGAACTTAAAAACATGTGCAGATCTGTATGGATCATTAGCTGACCAACTGTGCACTTCACGAGATGAATTTGAAAGATATGAAGCAGCTACAAAGGAAATGCTACCAGATGTTGATTACAAGGCAGCTCAAACTCGCAAACGTATCAGAAAGAAGGTACCCAATGACGGAGATGCACCAGAAGTATATCTGAATGCCAGAGATAAATTTCTTATCACCACCTTTTACACAATTGTTGACAAACTTGAAACTGAGATGAGAAGAAGAGGAGAGATATACAAAGAAATAGCAGAGAGATTTTCTTTTCTAAGTGATGTGCCACATAATGTCACCACTTCATCATCTCTGAAATTGAAAGGTATTCTCAGGGTTGTAAAAAGATGATTGATGCTTACCCAGAGGACTTGAACACTAATTTCTCTGCTGAGCTTCAGCAGTTTCACTCATATGTGTGCCATAAGTTCAGTGCAAAAAAAAATGTAAAAACAAGATTCAGTCATGCTGAACTTTATAAAATAATTGTAGAAGACAATATTGAGTGTGCCTTCCCAAATGTAGAAATTGCCTTTCGTATATTTTTAACATTAATGGTCACAAATTGCTCAGCTGAGCGTTCATTTTCTCAGTTGAAGTATATTAAAAATACCAACAGAACAACTATGCAACAAGGCAGGCTGGATGCCTTATCTCTACTAAGTATAGAAGCAGATGTGTTACGTAAGATTAGTTTTGAGGATCTGATCAAAGACTTTGCAATTAAAAAAAGTAGGAGAAAACTTTTCAAATATAAATGAAGTGGAAGTATACAAAAATAAACATTATTTTCCATCTTACTGTAAGTTTTGTTTCATTTCAAAAAATAAAATTTTATTTGATGGTTTATTTTTGTTTATATTTTGAATTACATATATATGGGGCACCAAAATCTTTTAAGTGCTTAGGGCCTCTAAAGGTCTTAATCCGGCCCTGTTCGGAACACACAGAGTAGTGTTCTTCTTTGATGAGACCGGGAAACTTTTGTCCATTCCCCCTACCTCTAGGAGAACTTTTGTGTCATCTCTTCTTCCATCAAACAAAAGGCAAGAGAGACCTTCCTCCTTCAAATCTTTTTCATGCTGATCAGATATTTCGTTCATTATTTTTTCTTATGCTCTTCTTATCTTATTATGATCTATCACTAAGGATGTATCCTCTCGGCTGATGAGGCCTGCATCTATCCAAGCGGCAGTGGCAATCTCTGCAGTCTCTCGTAGCCCCGTATGGTGGCGAATACTGGCAAGGGCAATGTTTGAGATGTCTTTAGTGTTGTATTTCATTCTCTTCGGTGAAGGTTCAGGTGGCATTTTGGAGCTATCATCTGATGTTGCTTCTTTTTGTTCGTCTGAAGAGCTTTCAAAGAAGTGAGAAACCTCTTGATAGAGCTCTTCATCTCTTTGGGTGCTTCTTCATTCTTCTTTTTCTTCGTTTCTTCCCTCTCTCGGATTTTCTCTTTTTTCTTAGCAATAACAATCTGTTTTTTAGTTTCTGAATAATCTGCCGAACCAATCTGCATACTTCCTTGGCCTTCTGCCTTTGTTCTCTGCGCCTTTATGAAAGCCAGCTCCAAAACAGGGATCTTCTTCTCACGAGGACAGCGACAATCAATGTGAGGGTGAGGTTCTCTTCTGCATGAGGGAGAACAATTGGCTTCAGAACACAACTCTATGGGACACTGACAGTTAAAACTGTCAAGAAGAGTATCAAATGTGTGCAGAAATTTATTTTTCTTTGCTAGTTTTCCTTTACCAAGTGATGTCTCAACTGCTTTGTGCCACAGCATTGTTAATTTTAGCTCAATAGTTCTATACTGATTGAGTACAGGTGGTTTGAATAACACATTAGCTTTTTTCCACTGATGCAGAAGAGGGGGAATCATGTCCCTTATGAGCTCTTTCTCTGTGTAGTTCCTTCTATCCTTTGTATTTTGTTCACGAAGGAATAACCCTAGTCTCAGCATGTCTCGCACTGTTGGTATTTCTGATACGGGAAGCTCCTTGCCTGTACCGACTAACAGGCTCAAGTGGCATGACGACTGACCTCTTGTCTTCAATTTTGGCATCTTAGGAATATCAGAAAAGAAAGAAAAACATTTAAGTATTTTATATCAATTACGATGTTTCAAAGTTTAGTCATTCGATGTTCTAAAATTCAATAAAAAATATTTCATGGGATTACAACATAATTAGACAGAAGAATATGATGATAATAAATAATTGTAATAATCAATAATCCATACTTACAGTTAAACTGTAGTATTCGTCTAGTAGAATAACTATGAAGTAGGTACAAGAGCAATAACAGCAAACCACCGTCTATGACATCTAAGAGGCGACTGAGCACTGAGAGTGAGGGACAGTTCTATTCATGTTATGACTTGTACATTGTACAACAACTACATGACCTTGAAAACACTCCATATGCGATCAGTGGGATAATTCTGTGACAGATGAATAGTTAATGAATTTATGTCGTATTATTCAGTAAAAGAGTCAATTTCTGAAACTTTAAGGTAAAATTGATGTAGGTAAGGGTTATTTTATTTCATTTTGGTTGGCCAATTTCAAGTTTTGACATGAAAAGACACTATATTTTCACTACCAAAACTGATTTGAAAAAAGTTGACAAAACTGACACACCCTATTGGTACATCCCATTCTTTGCAAAGTTCTTCTCCTTTCTCAACAGCCTCCTTGGTGATTGCTTCACGCTCTTCAGTGAGGTTTTCTTGCAGGGCTTTGATGTCCAAGTATGCATCCTGGAAGTTCATTGTTGGGTCTTGCAGTCGCTTTTGTACTCGGTTGATCTTGCTCAAAACCGGATTCCAGAAATGCAACAGAGTCAAGAAATTGAAGGACATAATAGCATGTTGTAGTTGAACTGCCTCTCCTCTTGTTTCAGGTGTGCTACTTCCATCTTCCCCAAACTTCTCGAACAGTTCCAACAGAGGCTCAATCCCATGATGAATTGCTTTCACAGCATCAGCTCGACCACTCCAGCGAGTATCACTTTCCCGCTTCACTGCAATAGGTATCACTTCTTTCATGCGCTGCCAACGAAGCATAGAACGAGAAAAGAAAGCATAGATACTCTCAACTGTTCCAAAGAATGTCATGACAATGGGCTCTTGACTGGCAGCGTGTACGCCACACAAATTCAGGCTGTGGTTGTCACAGTTCACAAAAGTTGCTTTTGGACTTCGGGCAGATATTCTTTGTTGAACCCCAGAGAGATGGCCTGACATGACAGCTGCATTATCATAGCATTGAGATCGACAATCTTGGAGGTTGATTCCATCTGTCTCCAGTCTTTCAACGATACAACTCTCGATGTGTGATGCAGTTTTTCCGTAAATATGAATAAAGCCAAGGAAGACTTCCTTCACTTCAACAGTCTTCTTGTCAAAATCGATGTCCACATACCGAAAAACCTGTGACATTTGCTCTCTATGACCTAGGTCATAGAGAGCAATGTCTTGGAGAAGTTTGTTTCGAAGAGAAAGAGCAAGAAGTTGAATGAACTCATTCTGTATCCGGGGCGACAGATATGACACATGCTTTGGATTCTGCTGAGCATATTCGAGATGCTACTTCAGGTTAGGATCATAACGTGACACAAGGTTAAGCAATGATAAGAAATTACCAACGTTCATGTCTGTCATGAGTTCCATCTTTTCTACATGACCACGGAGTGCCAAATTTTGGCAAACCAAAAACTTGATGCAATCTAAAATACGTTTCAAAACCTGCCTCCAGTTCTCTTTTTCCTTGATGATTTGTTCTTCAAGACTGGCGTCAATAGTCGCCTTCTCTTTTATTCGTCTTTCGGTCTCTTTCCAGGTTCTGAAGGCCAGTCTGTGATTCACACTGTTTTCATGAGCAGAAACCTTTTCTGTCTTCTTCCAGCTGTTGAATCCTTGAACCAGTTCAAATGAAGACCGAGTGTTTCTTGAGGCAGAAGAATACAACAAGCAACAAAAGCAGTATGCTGATCTTCTTGATGGAGAGTAAAGAAGCCAAGATCTATTTACTTCTTGGCCATTAAGGAGTTTGCGTTTGAACCATGATTTGGTCATTGCTCGTCCATCCGGCTTATCCTTAGCTTCAAAAGACCCATCTTTGTGTTGGAATGGTTCAGATCCAAGAGAAACCATCTCTGTTCGTAGATTTTGTGGCACAACAGGCAGCATTTGGTCATCAAATCTGAGAAACCCCACATCACATGTTTCAAGTACCTCTGCGCCTTTAGGTAAGCTTGGAGGTTCACTTAGAGCATCAGATTGATCTTTACCCACTTCATGGTCAGATACATGTTGTTCCATCTCAGGATCAGACTCGGCTTCTTGCATTTCTGGTGTATGTTGCTCACCTGAAAACTGTTCTTCTTCGCTAGATTTATCATCCTTTTCTTTTCTCCCTTCTTTGACTGTAAAGTAGGAACGCATACACTTGCTTAACTTCTTTGCTTCCTTGGCCTGTGCTGCTCTTCGTTTTCTGCCCTGTGCCCCACTCTTCTTCTTATCACTTGATCCACTCATTCCAATGTCGCACATCGTGCTAACCAATAGCCTAACAGAAAGAGAGAACATTGATCAATATAAAGCAATCAAACATTGACAATACAACTACAACTAGCAGTATTTATAATAATAATAATAATAGTAATAACCACCATAAACACCACAATCACACCACAACAGTCATTCACACATCACAGTCATAAACCACATCACACAATCCAGGGCCGGATTAAGACCTTTAGAGGCCCTAAGCACTTAAAAGATTTTGGTGCCCCATATATATGTAATTCAAAATATAAACAAAAATAAACCATCAAATAAAATTTTATTTTTTGAAATGAAACAAAACTTACAGTAAGATGGAAAATAATGTTTATTTTTGTATACTTCCACTTCATTTATATTTGAAAAGTTTTCTCCTACTTTTTTTAATTGCAAAGTCTTTGATCAGATCCTCAAAACTAATCTTACGTAACACATCTGCTTCTATACTTAGTAGAGATAAGGCATCCAGCCTGCCTTGTTGCATAGTTGTTCTGTTGGTATTTTTAATATACTTCAACTGAGAAAATGAACGCTCAGCTGAGCAATTTGTGACCATTAATGTTAAAAATATACGAAAGGCAATTTCTACATTTGGGAAGGCACACTCAATATTGTCTTCTACAATTATTTTATAAAGTTCAGCATGACTGAATCTTGTTTTTACATTTTTTTTTGCACTGAACTTATGGCACACATATGAGTGAAACTGCTGAAGCTCAGCAGAGAAATTAGTGTTCAAGTCCTCTGGGTAAGCATCAATCATCTTTTTACAACCCTGAGAATACCTTTCAATTTCAGTAGATGATGAAGTGGTGACATTATGTGGCACATCACTTAGAAAAGAAAATCTCTCTGCTATTTCTTTGTATATCTCTCCTCTTCTTCTCATCTCAGTTTCAAGTTTGTCAACAATTGTGTAAAAGGTGGTGATAAGAAATTTATCTCTGGCATTCAGATATACTTCTGGTGCATCTCCGTCATTGGGTACCTTCTTTCTGATACGTTTGCGAGTTTGAGCTGCCTTGTAATCAACATCTGGTAGCATTTCCTTTGTAGCTGCTTCATATCTTTCAAATTCATCTCGTGAAGTGCACAGTTGGTCAGCTAATGATCCATACAGATCTGCACATGTTTTTAAGTTCACATCCTTATTCTGTAGAACTTTGCTTACTCTATGAAAATTTTGCAAAATCTCATCCCAAAAATTCAACATAAAAACGAATTCTAGCTCTTGCATCTTATTTGCAATATTATTTGCTTCTCTTCTAGTGTCTCCCTTTTGTGACTGGTCTTCAGCTATACATTCTAACGCTTCTAAAATTTTAAGGAAAGATTTCAAAATTGCTGCTGTTGCCATAGCATGTGCCTCCCATCTGGTATCAGAGAGGGATTTTAAGACACTTTCATTTCCAATACAACCTTTAAGAATTTCCCACCTGCTGGTTGAGGCTAAAAAAAAGGTATAGAGCAACTGCACTGTAGAGAAGAAATTAACCGCCTCTTGACAGCAGTCAACAGCACTTCGGCCTACCAGATTTAGTGAATGGGCTGCACAGGGCACATATATAGCAAACTTGTTTGTTTCTAAAATTTTTTGCTGCATCCCCTTATAACGCCCAGACATGTTGGCAGCGTTGTCGTAAGATTGACCCCTACATTTTGAAAAGTTTAGCTTACAAACTTCACGTAAGTACTGCAACACCTGATTTGCCATTTCCTCACCAGTATGGCTTTTCATTTTCAGAAAGGTTAAAAAGCGTTCAATAGGCTGTCCATCTTTTAAGTACCTAAGTACAACACTTAACTGATCGATATGTGATAGATCTGGTGTTGAATCAACTGACAAACTAAAATAACCAGAAGATTTTACTTCGTCAACAATGAGTGCGTGGACCTTTTGAGCCATTAGTTGAATGAGTTCCTCACAGGTGGTTTTGGACAGGTAAGAAGGATTTCCTTTGCCAGAATTTCCATATTTCAAAATGTGACCTGCTAAAAATGGATCAAACCGGCTTATGAGCTCAAGCAGCCCTAAAAAATTCCCATTCTGCAATGATCCAAATCTTTCTTCTGTTCCTCGAAAAGACAAGCCACGTTCAGCTAACGTACAAATAACAGCTATGACACGCCTCAAGACATGTTCCCAGTAATCACACTCTTCCTGAATTTGTTTTTCCAACTGTTGTCCCAACCCCGCACCTTGTCTGCGAGTTAAGTATGTTAGCATAGAGTCTCGGTGAGTAGTTTTTTTCATGATGATCAATTACAATAGTATTTCGCCAGTCACTGAACCCTTCTCTTATAACAAAATGTGAGACATTTTTAGGAGCAAACAGTTTACAAACATAACAGTAAACTGATCCTGTTGATGGTGAATACAATAACCACTCTCTCTTGTATTTCTCACCATTGGCTTTTGTCCCAACGAAAAGTTTTTGTGAACAGTATCTTGCTGGTTTGCCACTACTGAAATGCCGGTAAGACTTGTCAAATGGCCCATTGTGGTGTTGACAGTCACTGGGTCCACAAGCAATCCAATAAGCCACATCATCAGCAGAGAAATCAAGCCACAACCCTGGATCTTTTGCTATATTTACTTCATCTTCTGCAGACTGATTCATTTCACCACCATCACCATGGTCCACTAAACTTTCATTTTCAGCAATTATTTCAACCCCAGAATGTCTTGTAAAGCAACTTGAATCAACATTTGCAGTAGAGGTATCAAGAGAATTTACAGGCAAAGTGAGATCAGTAGTGAGACATGTGGTAGATGAACCTGCTTGTGACACCTCGGTGATTCCAACGTCATCATATTTTGATTTTGAAGTGATCAAAGTGGTATTTGTGTCCACTTCTGATGACGGAGATTGGTTTTGATTCAGAATCGGTATATCATGTTGACGTTGTGGTCGTGGAACTTGTGTGAAGAAATCAGTCAGCTTTGCAGTCTTGGACTCTAAATCCAAAGTCTTCTCTTGTTTCTCTTTTGATAGTTTTCGCTTTTGTGCACCACTTAACTGAACACGTTTCATCTTGGTTCTTGGGGTCTGTAAAATACAGAAATAAAAAGAATATTTTATTTGTATATTATGTGGCAATCAACACAGTTACACATATCACAATCTTGGCTTTGTTCTTTTATTCTCAGAAAGACAAAATGGGAACCGTACACAACCAAAGTGGCAATTTAAATATAAGTGGCAATTAAATATAACTCAACCGAAATATCAACTCGAAATGTTGAATACAAATCAAATCGAAAGAAGGAACCAAAAGAAGGAACCGAAAGAAGGAACCGAAACCTATAAAATAAAAATACTTAACATTAGAATTAATAATACGCAATCTATAAAAATATCAATATTAACATTTCACTATTAACGAGCCACATTTTATATTTACATTTATTTATTTATTTAAAACACAATATTTAATTATAGGAAATATGAACATTTGCTTAGGGCCTAAATTGTCCTAACTACGTTTGATGTTATATATACATTACAAATTATTCACTCTGGTTATTACAATCTAAATTCTTTTATACTGTTATGACAATAGATAAATAAATTATAAAATAAAGATACGTGTATGATAAAATATTGTTATATATACAAATAAAGTACACTTCATAGACTTACCCTAGAGAAGAAGAGAGAGCAACAGATAAACTTCTTCAACGCTAATTAACTTAGGTCAGTATATCTTATTATTATAATGGCCGTGATAAACATCACTTGATACAACAGCAATATAGAGAGTTTATAGTTTCTTTTATTTTAATATTAATTTATATTACAATTCTATAAACCTAAATCTTTCTGTAAAACAATACCAAATGATTATGTAAAATATATATTTAATATTATATGCACAAATCACACGTTCAGAATAACTTCCTATAGCACACGAAAATATTTAATCTATATGTATTTTTAATATGGCGCTCAAAGATTTGATATAAACAAAATAATAACGCAAAGCGTAAAGTGTGTGATTACAACGAAATATATTTATTCTCTCAAAAGGGTTGTTGTTCACTACAAATTCAAACAATAAAAAAAAATAAATACTATATATGAATATATATAATTCAGTTTTCAACAGCTTATAGGCTATAAGCCGCGATTATAATAGTATAATAAATCCATGGTAAATCCGACAATGGAAAATTTCTGTGGTGCCCCCCTTCCCTTGATGCCCTAAGCACGGGCTTATTTTGCTTAATGGTTAATCCGGCCCTGACACAATCACACACAACACCACACCAGTCACACGCCAAATCACAGTCAAACACCGCACCATAGTTACGCACAGTGACGTGCACAGACTTTCAGAAGGGCAGGGGCTCAGTTGAAAAAAGGGCACTCCCCTAACATTTTTAAAAATGAAATCCGCAATGCCATATAAGCTATATATATGTATACACACACAAAGAAAAATTTTAAAATTATATGTGGTAAATCTTCTTAAATTCCATTAAATTCAATGCATTATTTTTGTATATAAAGCTGATTAAAGAAAATAAATGAAAATTTGTTGTAAAAAGGCATGTTTTTATTGCAAGATTTTCAAAAGATATGAAGATATTGAAATATTGGAGTGTATTTACAATTATTATTCAATTTTACTTATATTGACTTTTAGCTTGCTCATCATATAAATTACAGTATTCTGCTGTATATACATTTAAATATGGAATAATATGAAACTATAAATTAAAGATTTATAGAAATATACTGTGGGCTATTTAATATGATGGCCACAGCTCTTAAGTAGCAATAGAAAAATATTGATTCTTATCAGGAAAATACAAAAGCAAAAATTATATTCTTATAATAATAAATAATCTAGGTATTTTTATTCACTTTTAATGAAAATTGTATTGTTTTTAAAAATCAATTTCATATTAAAAATGAAAAGGTTATGATATGTTGTTTAATAAATCATTTATTAATTTAATGAAATTCATGCCAGTACTAAAACCCAAAATCCATCGTTTGACACACTGGTTTACTGATGGGCCTAGCCTAGTAGGCCTAAGACTAAGTAGGGGACGTGGACGTTTTTACCAACTTTACGAGTAATGTCATACAATATTTTTTGGAGTAATGTCACACTGCTTTGGATTCCAACTTACCATAATTATCAGTGAGAAATCACTAGTTAGCTTAGGTTAACGTAAAATAAACAAACAGTAAACAATACACCCACATACCCGAGAGACGCAATCAACAGTGAACAGCTGCAGTCAGTGTTACCACTAGGGACGCCCTCCCTGATTGACAAAATAATAGTAACGGTATGTTAAGTTTATTATTCTAATAAAAAAATCATAGATCAAAGTAATTCCAGTTTTGAAAATCTGTTGAAGTAGCAGTAACTAAATAAAAATATAACTAATTAATTCAAATTTATGTCGAATCAATATATTTATGAATTTTGACTAAAAGGGCACTTTTGATATGAAGAAGAAAAAGGGCAGGGGCTCAAGCACCCCAAGCCCCCCCCCCCTGTGCACGTGCCTGGTTACGCATCACAGAGTCATATCACCACAGCGCGGTCAAGCACCTAACTACAAGATAATTAAATAAGAAAATCATAAGCTTTCTCAAGGAGCCACGACTGGGTATTGCATAACACGCCATACCTACAAGTAAAATCCATAAAAAAATGAATAAAAAATCAATAATAATAATAATAATAATTAAAATCTGTATCTACCTCACGCCCCTCAGTTTGGGAAACACTATACTCTAGCCTAAGCATAAATAATGTGTAACCAATAATAACAGTGTTAAAAGTTATAAAGCAAATAAAGGACAAAAATAATGCTTACAATGGCACGGCCGCACGGACAACAACACAACCAGACTACCACAGTGTCTGCGAATGACTGACTCGGACTGCTGCCTGGCGCCTGCACTGTGACACGTCAAGTCAGAGTTCCCGTATTAGACCCGTATAGCCCCTGTAGCGCCCCCCACCCAGGGCTTGAGATGTAACTTTGAATTACAATATATACACTGAAAAATAAATATTTACAGCAGTCTATGAGTAAAGACGTATTTGTTTTTTTAGCAACTCATGAATTGTAAACAAAAATAACGAACGCAAACGCGAAATTCAGTGGAAACTGCTTAAGTTTGCTTAAGCAACTTGTAAGAGCGCAAGAAAGGGCCTCATCATTATGTTTGACTGCCACAAATAATGGTAAATTAATAAATAAACAATTAAATAAAGTGGCGTCGGTACGTTCTGCTTGAGCAGTTTAACAACCAGTACGATTTGAACAAGAAATTTAACAACCGGTACGGCGTACCGTTCCGTACCACCTCAGCTCAAGCCCTGCCCCCACCCCCCTGTGCACGTGCCTGCTAGTGAGTAAGATCAGAAAGAAAATATGACAATATTCAGGGGGATAAAATTGTAATGGCCTTTGCGATATTTCTATATTTCTTTTGTACTTATATAATTTTTTTTCATTAGCATCACAATTTGGCGCCCTCTACATTTAGCGCCCAGTGGCAATTACCCCTCCCTGCACCCCCTCGGTACGCCACTGGTCCTGGTTAATGATTATGATGCCAAGGCCACTGAGGCGATCCTGCCCCATTGATGATCTGAGGTAGTTCTTGATTAGCTTCATCTTAGAGAAGCTCCTCTCGGCTGACGCTACTGTCACAGGTAGAGTGCAGGCAATTCTTAGTGCAACCCAGAGATTGGGGTATAATTCCTCCAGTTGCTTCTAATGAATGAAGGAGAGAACTCCAATGCAGTCATGTTGTGTGAAGGTAAAGTCGGCAAGTTCTTAATTTCGAGGGCCAGTTCTCTTCTATGAATGTCAGAGTCAGCTCCAGAGCTCAGTATCTTAGAGAGTTTTTCACACTTCTACAGAAGCTAAGGCTAACAAAGACCCTAAGATCCACTCTAAGGCTAGCCCGAGAGAAAGGAGAGAGTAGGGGGTTAAGAGAAGAGAGGAGAATAAGGGGTTAAGTAAGGAGCAACACCTATCATTCGTGGGTTAACATTCATTCAGAAAAAGAGGGAAAAAGTCTCACCATCATCATCCGCCGGCCACTGCCGACAAGTCAGAAAAATAGTCGGAGAATATAGGAGAGGGGTGAAAGATGAAAAGAAGTAAAATAAGAACGCTTACAAACCATGCAAACACAGTCTTAACTCACTGTCATACCATGCAAACTACAAACATGCAAGAAAAGAGTTAGAGACATGCAAAGTAAGGAGGATAAGAAAAAAAAAAAGTAGGTAAAGTTAAACAAAAAGTGGGTTAGTTTACGCTATGAGCTACATCTACATTCGTGTTAGTCTAATTTTTTTTATTTTATTTTTTTTTTTTTTTTATTGCTGGCATCACGCTGGCATGTCACAAGCTGGCATTCATCGTCAACAGACTCATCCTCGAGCAGCACCACCAGAGCTCCTGTTGTTAACTTTCTTTTTTAATTTTAAACAACGTTAATATTTTTAAAATGTCTGTCAAGACGGTTCTTAAACACATTAACGCTGGTAGAATGAACGACTGACGCGGGAAGATTATTCCATTTATCAATTACTTTAAACGTAAAGAAGTTTTTAGCGATATTAGTAATGAAACGTCTGCCACGCAACTTGAATCCGTTATTGCGAGTATTACTATTATCGAAAGTGAACAATTTGTCAAAATTTACGTTATCGATGTTATTAACGATTTTGAAAACTTCAATAAGCTCCCCCCTTAATCTCCTAGTTTCGAGTGAATACAAGTCTAACACTTTAATCCTATCTTCATAAGGCTTATTGCGCAATGCCGGAATAAGTTTCGTGGCACGACGCTGAACCCTTTCTAACCTATCAATATCCTCACGCAAGTACGGGCACCAAAACTGAACGGCATATTCCAAATGAGGCCTGACTAGGGACTTGTAAAGGGGCAATATAATATCCTTCGATTTAAATTCGAAATTACGCGCTATGAAGCCTAACATCCTATTAGCTTTTGCGCAAGACTCCAGGCACTGGTTCCTAACCTTTAAATCTTTAGTTACGCGTACGCCTAAATCTACTTCCTCGTCAACGCTCGCTAAATCCCTATCATCCATCGTGTACACGTAATTATTGTTGCGAGAACCTATATGCAAAACTTTACATTTATCTACGTTAAATTGCATCTGCCACTTATCCGTCCACTCCATAATCCTATCTACATCGTCTTGGATCCTATTTCTATCGTCCTCGTTAACAACCTTACCGCCTATTTTAGTATCGTCCGCGAATTTTGACACGTTACTAATCAATCCTACATCTATGTCGTTAATGTAAATTACGAATAACAATGGGCCTAACACTGAACCCTGTGGGACACCACTACCTACCTCTAACCACCCCGATTCACTACCATTAACTACGACCCTCTGCCTCCTAGCATGAAGCCATTCTTCTAACCAGTTAGCTACCTGACCGCGGATACCGTGCGCTTTAACCTTCGCAATTAGTCTCCTATGCGGAACTGTATCGAACGCCTTTTTAAAATCTAAATAAATAACGTCAGCTGCCCTATGCCTATCGTATTCGCGCACTATTTCGTTATAAAATTCTAACAAATTTGTTAAACAAGACCTATGGCGTCGAAACCCGTGCTGACTACTATTAATCAAACTTGCAGGACAAGTCTTTCTTGTTCATTGTGGTGAAGTTTAGGAGAACCCCAAATATGTCCCTCACATCATCTAATGTTTTGAATCTCTCATTTATTGACACGATGGCACAATCCACCACCACATTGAAAAATTTGACTTCCAGCCTCTTTAAGGCTTCTGTAAATGGTTCGTCAGGAGCTTCGTAAGCAAAGTGCTTTCTTGTGGATCTGAGCCTCTTCTCCTTCAGCACAGCCTCCACATTCATTTCCTCACATATGTCCCTAGCTACGACTTGTGCTGCAACAAAACCTGTGTTTTTGTAGCTGGTGAGTGAGTCTTTTGTTTTTGTGAGGAGGTTCACTGCCACATCAAACTGCATTGTAGGAGACTGCAGAAGTTTGCTCACATGGTTAACTGCATGAAGAATGTCATACCATACTACTGTGCAAATCTGAAAGCGATAAGACCCTACCTCCTCTACAAGTGCTTGTGCTTCAGTCCTGGCTATGGCATCTGTGGCATTGCTTCCGACTTCCAACAGGGCCTCTCTGATGTTGTGGCTCTGATCGCACAGCCTCAATTCTCTTAAGCCGGCTCTCCCACCTGGTTTCACTCCAAGACTTGAGTGTTATGTTCACGTGCTTCTTTAGGATTGTCCATCTCTGTGTAGCTGCTGCGAAAAGGTTGTACAATTTTTGTACGTTGCCAAAGAAGCTGATGGCATCTGTGAAAGCTTTAGCTGCATCAGCCACTACAAGATTCAGAGTGTGAGCCCCACATGGAACATAGAGTGCACGACAGTTCTTCTCTAATAACCTTGCCTGAACACCTTTGTTCTTGCTCTTCATGTTCGCTCCGTTGTCATATGACTGTCCTCTGCAGTCATCAAAGTGAATATTCAGTTCATCTAGTCTCTTCAGAATCAGAACTGATAAACCCAGGCCTGTACTTTCTGAAGCCTCAAGAAAGCCCAAGAAGTATTCTTTTATTTCTGGTACTTCACCCATTTTAACAGTTCTGATAATAATCGACATCTGTTCTTGGTGGCTTATGTCTGGAGTGCAGTCTAAAATGAGTGAGTAATATTTAGCTTGTTTTATTTCTGCAACAATGGCATCCAAGATCTTCCCACGAATGGACCCAATGAGCTCATTTTGAATGATGTTTCCTAGGTAACTTGAATGACTATATTGGCCACTTTCGACTCTGCTGATGTGTTGTTTCATTACTGGATCAAATTTGGCAAGCAGCTCAACCTCCTTCAAGAAGGTGCCATTGTCTCGATTGTACAATGTTGAGGAAGACCCCCTGAAAGCAAGGTTTCTCTCTGCCAGTGATTGGATTATACTTACAAGACGTGTGAGAACATCTCGCCAGCGTCTTCGCTCTACCTCCATTAATGACATTTCAGTTTGGTCAATGGTCCTCCCAGTTTTTAGCTGCAGTTCCAGATCCTTCCATGTTGCCATGTTATCTGCATGTTCTGAACTATTTTCATGGCCTTTCAGAAGCGAACCAACGTTTATCCAGTCTGAAAGTCCATCCGTAATTAGTTTGTACGACTTCCTTGAAAACAACTTGCAGCAGAAGCAATAAAGAGCATCATTCCTTCTAGAGTACATCAGCCAGCTTCACTTTATTTTTCCCCATTAATTAATGTTCTGTACATGTAATGGTGATGAACGCTTCTACCGTCCTCTCTTTTGGGTCATTCCATGTCAGTTCAACGGCGAAAAAAACGTGACCATCACCGATTTTTTTGAAAATTGGCACACTTATAGATCTCTGTGAGAAAAACAGAATGACGCTTGTTTCAACACTCTTATAAAAAAAGGTCAATTTCCAAGGTCATACCATATTTCAACATGAAATATCTCGGCTCCTATTGCACTTACAGAGACCACTTAAACACTATCTTAAAGCTTTTAAGCAGTTCTACAACTTTGTTTCTATTCATATTTTACCTCAGAGGTAAAAAAAAAAGTTTATCTTATTTTTTACTTTTGACCTTGTGTAGGTCATTTGATGTCACAACCTATTTTTTTCTCCTTTCCCCTAATTTTGGGTACACATGCCTACTTTAACCTAAAGTAAGATATTTAGTGTTGATTAAGTTAGTATAGACGCTACAGCCATTTCAGTGGACCATACCCACCTCCATTTTGACCAAGTACCTTTTTCCACCAAACTTTGGAGCACCATATCTTTGGAACTGTTTGAGCTAGAGTGTTGAAAAAATACCATTAGATTTTTCTTACTGATATATATAATGTCTGCTAATTTAAAAAAAAAATCGGTAATTATCTAATCTAACCGAACCCAGTTATTTGGTCGAATAAGTATCCGGCCCTATTATAATTTTTTTTTTTTTTGTATATTTCAGAGAATTATATAATATAGGTAATTTAAATTACATAATTAATTAATTTACATGGACATTCAAAAGTGTGAAGAACTTCGAACCTGCTATCCTGTTTAAAGGTAAAGCTATGTACGTATATAAGTACCTTATACTAGGCTATAGGTACTACCCTATAGAATAAGTTCAGTTTTAAGAGTTAGATGAGTTTTAATAGAATTACTTAACTTTGTGTATTTAACTATTTATTCATTGTGTACAACAGTATGTACCCATGTGAAAATAAGCTTATTTAAACCTTGGAGCAAGGATTTTTTTGGCATCTGTATTTATTCCAATCTGTAAATGAAACTGTACATTTTTTCTTGTTGTAGACCTCTGAAACAAGATCAGTAGGTCCCACATTTTATTTGTGCCATATAAGCAAAAATAGCTTTTAACAGGGTTGAATACAATGAATAATTATAATTGCATTTTTAATTAATTGATCCTAATTTCCATTAATTGTAATTGTAATTTATTCAAAATAAAATAAAAATGAAGCTAATTGTAATTGTTTTTTGAGTTATAACTGATGTAATTGATCAATTAATGTCAATTTTTTTAAATTATACCCCTAGATCTGGCAGTTATACATCATCCAATGAAAATAAACCTTTGATAGTTGACTTAGTTATACTTACATATACCTTTGGTTAACCTTTGGTTAGCTTCCGCCCGAATTGTTCATTCTGACGAAGGTCAAGCTTTTCACTCCACCTTAGAACTACAGTTTAACGTGGAATCCGAACCACGCCCCATCAGCAGCCCAGCGTCTTAACCACTAGGCCACCTAGGGTACCCATTTATCTACCAACCACTTTCTTTATTGTGTGGAAGGATGAACAGCTGGGTTTTGCTGCACGCCGGCTGCCGTCGGGTCTCGAACCCGGGGCCGATGGATTCGTAGTCAGCGTCGCTAACCACTACACCACCGAGGCGCATTATATATTTTTATAGATATATATTTATTTTAGATATATATTTAGATATATAGAATAGATAGTTATATCTGTGTAATTGTAAATGTAATTGATTCAGACAAAATTAATTATAATTGCAATTGATCTTGAAATTGTGAAGTACAATACTAACTGTAATTAATTTGAAGAAAAATAAAAAAATTGTAATTGTTTCCATTTTGTGTAATTGAACCCAACCCTGGCTTTTAAGCTACATATGTTTTTTTTTCTTTTTAGATAAACATGGATTTCAGCAGTTTGGATATGGGCAGGTTCTGTTGTGACCCATTTAAAAAACACAAAGGAAAAGTGAAAAAAGGCATTCGTGCATTGACTAAAAATTTGATTGATCAAAATCCTGAATTGAAACTAACAAACAGGAGCGGCTCGCAGGTAGGCACTGTGGAACTGCAGCACCCCCATGATCTTATGATCTTTATATTTAAATATTTAAAATAGCCTCTCTGATTGTTTTTTTTCAATGAACTTTGAGTTTTTAAATCAGATTATATCCTTTTTTCCTTAAACTATTTCAATGCCGAACGAATGAATCACGAAAGTAGCTTCAGCCTTCCCGTGGAACTGCGTACTTAACAGTTCCAGATTTTGTTCGAAACGCTTGAAACCTCGGTGGCGGACGTACGAAGAGCGAGTCAGAATCGCGGGTTTAAAGGATCCAAAGCACTGTGGACAGAGCAGTGCCGATTTGTTTGTTTGACGTGGTAGTTGTGTTGCTGTATCGTTTGCTAATTCAAAATTTAATTTCCGAATTGCATTTATCAATGATTCGTTATCATTTATTTTTTGTCGTGAGATTGAAGTTAATTATATAATAATTGGATTATTTACAATATATAGCTTTCATTTCTTAGAATATTTTTTCGCTCAGAATAAAAACAAGAATGGAATTTGTTTATAAATAAAATTTTTGGCAAATTCGAAATTACCCGTTAAGCGTAAGTACCCTATAATTGATTTTATGATACTATTTTACTTATTTTTATGACTGAGTAGTTATCTATTTATCTATTCGACTTTCTCTCTCTCTCATATATATATATATAATCGACACAATTGTTCGCAATTTCTGAGGCAGCACCCCCATAACAGAAAGTCATGAGCCGCCACTGCAGTAACAAATAATCATGAAGCATGTGCAACGTGTCGAAATATACTAGCAAATCGTCCATCCCCAATGCCTGAATGTGAACTACTTGAAAAATCACCATCCACCTCATCAAGTGCCCCATCTGAGCTAGAAACCGTTGGAGATGTAGTTGAAATGCAGTATGAGCTTAGTAAATTCAATGCTTCATTGGCCACACTTGATGAGACCTCAATAAAACCATGTAAACTCTCTGACAGCGCTGGTTACGCAAAGAGAAAGTTGAGGAAAGAAGAAGTAGTTGTGAAAAGGAAGCTTGAACTTGCAACTAAACAACCAATTTCATGAAGTGACTCAGATGATACAGAACTGGAGATTCTTCAACAACTAAAAGAGAAATTTAATCAAGTGACAAGTCGAAGTGAAAAACTGACAATTCTTACTATCCTACCAAAAAGATGGACACAAGTAAAGATCAGAGAAGAAGTTAAGTGCTCAGATTACATGGCTAGGGAAGCAAAGAGTTTGGTGAGGGAGAAGGGAATGCTTTCAACTCCTAATCCGCGTTTTGGGAAATGCCTGAATGGGGAAACTGCTGCCAAAGTAATTGACTTCTATCATTCGCCAGATGTGAGTAGACAAATGCCAGGGTTGAAAGACTATGTTTCTGTAAAAGGAGCTGATGGTAGGCGGGAAAGAAAACAAAAATAAAATATATTGTAAATACCTAATAACTGCCTTTTTTAAATATAAAGTTATGTTGATGCCTCTTTTTTCATGGTTTCACCCAGCGAGACAAGAATCGGTTCTTATAACTCCAGCGCCGGCCTTAGGATATTTCGGGCCCTGTGCAGAGTATACTGTACGGGCCCCCCATGACACAAGTCAAATTGTTTTTCATTGCTAATCATTTTATTTTAGTAGATTGTTAACAAGTACAACAAGTAAAATTTAACTATACAAGTGCACCTGTAACAAAATACCAACAGACCAACAGCCTTTACTATTATTACTACTTATTACTTTATTATTATCAAATATTTAAACTATCATAAGAGGTTTCAACCAGCGCCGGCCTTAGGATATTTAATTAGGAATAGGATAATTCAATTTAATTAGGATATTCAACAAAAGTAAATACAGAAAATAAAGTTTGTAAATATACAAAAAGGAAAATAACTTAATCAACTACAAATGAATATTTGGCAATTGTAATATAAGAATACTAAAACATAAAAGAATTAACTAGATTTAATAAAAATAAACATAAACCAATTGCAGGTATATATAAGTTACAAAAATCTTTTCATTAAAATCTATCTACTGTTTTAAATGACTGAGAAGAAAAGA
Source organism: Bathynomus jamesi (assembly GCA_023014485.1). Classification (NCBI taxonomy): domain Eukaryota; kingdom Metazoa; phylum Arthropoda; class Malacostraca; order Isopoda; family Cirolanidae; genus Bathynomus; species Bathynomus jamesi. The sequence continues at coordinate 182,350 of JAJOZX010004523.1, read as the reverse complement.
AAAATCAAGTTAATACACAAATATACAGGGGTTAGACAAAATAATATGAACACCTTGATAAATGGCGGTTTTTATTCTTAATATGGAGTTGGTCCTCCTTTAGCGGCAATAACAGCTGCAATGCGTCGGGGAATTGATTCATACAGCTTTTGGACAGTGGCTAGAGGAATCCTGAGCCATTCTTCGAGCAAACCCTGCTCCAGTTCCTCCAAAGACGCCGGCGGTGGGAATCGGCTTCTGACCTGCTGCTCCAACTGACACCACAGATGCTCGATAATGTTAAGATCCGGGGATTGTGGAGGCCAATCGAAGCGTTCTACTTCACTTACATGCTCTTGAAACCAGTTTTTAACGACCCCAGCTGTGTGGATTGGTGCATTATCATCCTGGAAGACGGCGCCGCCATTGGGAAACAGCGTTTGGACCATGGGATGGACCTGGTCAGCCAATATTGACAGATAGACCTGGGCGTTAACCCTACCATGCAGTATTACAGCTGGGCCAAGAGTATTCCACGATATTGCTGCCCAAACCATCACAGATCCGCCTCCATGCTTAACGGTTGGGGTCAGGCAGTCGGGGTCATAAGCATCTTTAGGCTGTCTCCAGACGTAAACTCGACCGGAACATGGAAATAGCGTAAAGGAGGATTCGTCGGAGTAGACTACATTCTTCCACCGGTCCATTGACCAATTCTTATGGTCATTACACCATTTTCTGCGCCGCTCAATGTTGATGTGCGAAAGGAAGGGTTTGGCAATTGCAGCCCTCCCATGGTATCCAGCTCCATGGAGCTCGCGACGTACAGTTCTGGTCGATACCGGGCTTGCAAGATGCTGGTTAAGCTCTGCAGTCACTTTTGGAGCTGTGGTCTTATGGTTCTTTGTCACAATGCGCTTTAGCACCCGGCGGTCTCGATCACACAGCTTCTTCTTGCGTCTACTATTGCATTTGTCGGTGCTTGTCTTTCCATGGTTTTGGTATGCAGACATGACCATAGAGACAGTTCCTCTGGATACATTGAACATCTGAGCGGTTTTCGTCACCGATGCATCAGCCATCCGCGCTCCGACAATTTGCCCTCTTTGGAAGTCTGACAGGTCTTTCATAACTGCTAATTCATAATTCACTCAGATCTGTAAAAACAACGTGAGGGTTATAACATGACGTATACACTCTCTGTTACGCATTTAAATAGGTTTGCCAGTCATTTGACAGTTTACTTTGTGTCTGAGCAGTCCGTAAAGATAACCGGTGAAATCGGCGGGTGTTCATATTATTTTGTCAAACCCCTGTATATTACACAATATTACACAAATATATAATGTTACTTCTTCACAGAAAGGGAACTTTCCTTGCTTTCTGTGCTGCAAATTCTTTTATTAATTCACTGTAGTCGAGAGTTCGTCCAACTTCATGTTCAACTGATATCAGTGCCAAGCCAGTCAGCCGGTCCTGGACCATTGAAGAGCGCAAGTAATTCTTAATAAATTTCTGTGAAATTTTCGGGCCCCCCTAAGTTGCGGGCCCTGTGCGACCGCACGGTTCGCACACCCCTAAGGCCGGCACTGATAACTCAATTGGTAAAAATAAAGGAATAGGTTAGTTTAATATACATATTTAAAGGAAAATTGTCTTAAAAATAGCTGAAGTTATAGATCTCAGTGTGACAAATCTAATGGTACTTTTTTCAACACTTTAGCTCAAACAGTTCCAAAAAAACGGCGCTCCAAAGGTACTTGGTCAAAATGGAGGTAGGTATGGTCCACTGAAATGGCTGTAGCGTCTATACTAACTTAATCAACACTAAAATCTTGTTCTAGGTTAAGGTAGATATATGTACCCAAAATTGAGTGAAAGGAGAAAAAAATTGGTTGTGCCAGCAAATGACCTACACAAGGTCAAAGGTAAAAAATAAGATCAACTTTTTTTTTTACCACTGAGGCAGTTGCATCTGCTTAAAAGCTTTAAAATAGTGTTTAAATAGTCTCTGTAAGTGCAATAGGAGCCGAGATATTTTATGTTGAAGTATGGTATGACCTTGGAAATTGACCTTTTTTTTACAAAATTCGAATGGCCATATATCCGGAACCATATGACCTAGAGTGTTGAAGCAAGTGCCATTCTGTTTTTCTCACCGAGATCTATAAGTGTGGCAATTTTCAAAAAAATCAGTGATGGTCACGTTTTTTCGCCCCAAAATTCTGTTGAACTGACATGGAATGACCCTTTTACGGAATGTGAAATCTGGACTGATTTGAAATGGTCCTCGAGACACCAGATCTGTCTTCAAGGCATCTGACAGGACAACTGGCCAGTCATACGGATGAAGCGGTGGAGCAGATCTTGGTTCTTGTTGCTTAGTAGAAATGCCTGTGTGTGGTGTTTGAAGCTGAACAGAAGATGGGCCACTTGTTGGTTCATCAGGCCCTACTTCTACTGGTGTTTGAGGTTGCATAGAGGATGGTGCTGCTGTTGGCTCATGATGCTCATCAGGCTTTGCTGAGGATGGCTTTTCTAAATATTCAAATATTTCAGTAGTGCTCCTGAGAAGAACATAACATGACATATTCTGTTAATTTTTGCTAAAATACTCTTTCTTATCTTGTTTGATAATTGATCTGTGTGAACAGAATTTGAGGTGATGTGATCCATTAAATTTCACATTTCGAAATATTATAAATATTACAGAGACTAGCTTACTCTACACGATTCCTGAGCACTTGCCTAGCTTGATGGTCTACCTAACCTAGTTGGAGTAGTTGCTTCTCCTCCTCTATTTTCTTCTTTTTCCGTTTTTCAGCTCCTGGTGGATAATGTTTCATTTTCCAAGATGCACGAAGTCACATCTAGTTAACCACAACTAATCTGCTAAATAATAATAATCATGATAATGATGATGATAATAATAATTGTTATAATTGTAATGTTAATCAAATACATTCAAATAATCAGACCATTTAGGTTTTAACCAACAAAATTCACATTATCTGAAAAAGATGAGAAAAGAATTATTAAACTTGAAAACATAACGAAAATAATCGTAGATTTTAAAGTGTTACAAAATCTCTTAATAATTAGTAAATTAGTGAAATAATGTTTTACAATACTAGAAAAATTAAGCATTTAGGAAAGTATAAGCATATAGTCAGTGATGGGCATCGATACATGAAAATTGCTAAAGCGATACCGATACATCGATACATGAAGAACGTCTTAGGCGATACCGATACGCCGATACTTTCTAGATGTCTTAAGCGATACCGATACCGATACATGTATCGCCGGTACATTTTTATAATTATTCATTTAATATGTAGGTATTAGATATTATTTTTTATACTAGTAATTTGTACGCACTGTAAGTAAAATCAACGACATTTTAATGGGTTTTATAGATGTAAATAAAAACGATTGCTTTATTTAATGAAAGTATGTTTTAATTTTGTAGGATACATGAATGACTGAAAATATTACACTAACAATTAAAAGTAATTACTATTACCCTTCAAAAATACAAATTACAAGTATGAACCTGTTTAAACTCAACACCGAGTGGGCGTGGCCAATAGTGTTGCAACACCAATGAGCGTTTCTATATTATGGTTAATTAATCTCAATAACACAAGTACAAACGTGTTTAAACTTTGCGCCGTACTGTGTGACGTGACCAGTAGAGTAGTACTGTCATTAAATAAATATTTAATAATATTATTATTTATGTATATTCATAAATATAACTCAGTAGTGTCATATTATAACATCTATTTAAATATTTAAAAATTCTTATTACTGTATCAATGTATCGAAGTATCGATTTTTTTCGATACATTTAAGAAAATTGACCTTAACGATACCGATAAATCGATGCTTTTGTCAAGTAGCTAAAGCGATACCGATACCGATACAAAAGTATCGATCGATACGTATCGGCGATACATGTATCTAGATACTGCCCATCACTGCATATAGTAAGAATAAAGTTAAGTAATATTGAAATAAGATCTGACAATAGTTATTTACACATAACGACCAAAACGTTTCGTTTGTCTCCGTTTTATCACATTTGTCTCATAAAAAACTGTAATTAATACGACAATAATAATAATAATAAGGATAATAATAATAACAATAATATTAATAATAACTTCAGCTATATTCCTATTGTTGCCCATTGAGCTATATGACCTGGGAGCATGTCTAGGGGCTCCCAAGTAGCAGCGGGGCCCTAAGCGGCCGCTTAGTCTGCTTATGCCAGGAAACGGCCCTGCTCATAATAAAAGAGTTCATAGTCATTTGGTACACTGCTAAATTTTGTCCACGTCTCAGTTATGATAATGATATCTGGTTTTTCAATTTTAACATGTGTTTTAAATTCATCCATCTTATCTCTGATGCTTCTTGCATTTACATAAAATAATGAAAGAGAACCTGCAACATTTTCTTTAATTTTGGATCTATTATCACTTGACTGGTCTTTGGACTTTGGTCTTTGCCATCTTTAATTTTGCTTCTTTAATTTTTACGCCCCATTTATTTGTTTCTGACAGTTGTCATTATTATTTTAAGATATTTTAATCAGTGAAGTACCATTTGTTAGTCAATGGGACATACCCAGGTTTTTTACATTTTCATTTTGGATTTTCATTAATAAAATTGTACAGAGTACATCCTTACCTCTTGTATTAAGATGAACCCCATCTTTATTATACAATTCTCTCTTTTTAAGATTTCATCTGATGGCTTAAGCATTAAATCATTACTTCCAGCGTGAATAACTACATTGGTAATTTTTTACTATCACTCCGGCCTCTTCAATTCCCATAATTTATAGATCAATGGATTCGTTATTACACCAGGAATGCGATTTGGAGAGTCTCAAGTGAGGGAATTGGCCCAAAACTAAGTTAGGACACGAAGTTTGTTTTGGGGTATAAGTGTGAAAAAATACCATAAAATGCGGGTAATTCCTTCAGTAGAGACTATCTAGGGCGCATTCGCGATGTAAAGACAAATTCATTGATATATAAATTATGGAAATTGTAGAAACAGCCAACATGAGTGACCTAAAAGGTATATATATACACATTTATATATATGTAGTAAAACGAACACTGTATATACAGGGTGTCTCAAACGTCACTATCTATTTTGAAAAATAATGGGAATTACGAAAAACTGGTTTAAGACATGAAAAATATATTTATTTCAAAGTGCCACAAAGAATTAGTGCTATTTATTTATCTGTCTCCACATGGCGACCATCAGTGTCTCTACAGAGCTCAAAGCGATAAGTTGTTTCCCGGAACACACTTTTCAGCATTTGAGGTGTTATTTTTTGAACTGCATTGGTAATACGATTTCGAAGTTCGGCTACATCACTAATTCTTCTACCAGTGTACACCTTAGACTTAATGAAACCCCAGGCGAAAAAATCTAATGGTGTTAAATCGGGTGAACGTGCTGCCCATGGTTGTGTTCCTCCACGACCAATCCAGCGACCGGAGAAGCGTCTGTCAAGATAATCACGTACAATTATTGCATAATGGCACGGTGCTCCATCCTGCTGAAAAACTACTGTGTCAAGAATGCCATCTGTAAGAAGTTGAGGCTCGAGGAATTGTTCAAGCATGTCAAGATTATAAATTACACAAAATTCGAAATAAACCAATTAACTTTTTTTAAATACACAAATTTGCACCAGAAGTACATATCTTTATGCCAGCATAGCATTTTTTTAAAAAACATCTAATGTCACCGAAATAGATAGTGACTTTTGAGACACCCTGTATTATATATATCGTAAAACTATACTATACTAACCTAACCTAATTTTAGGTACTACTCTCACCTGTATATATATATCAGTGGCGACTCGTGGTATAAATGTATGGGGGTGCGATTTCATAAAATTGTACGACAACACGGACTCACAATAGGCTAGCGCGAATCCAACTGCCGCTCACAAGAGTACTTGTATTAACATATGCGGCTATGCCAGACGTACAATTCTAGTTAATTACAAATAAGTAATAATTTCAATAAAATACATATAAATGGTTTATATCATTATTACTGAAGTAACTATTAGTAAAAATAAAGTTGTTGTATAAAAAAAATTCGCGATTGTACTTATATTTTCATTACAACAGTAAAATATAATTTATATTTACTTGAGCGAAAAAATCTATCGCTCCATTCGGCTGCAATATTATTTTGTATTCAAACAGCGGTACGCTGTTTGAAGCTCTGCTATAAGTTTAGAATATTATGTACTGTATGAAGGCTTACTCATGCCACAAGAATTTTTAAAATATATTTTAAGAATATTTATTTTAATATCTTAAAATTAATATATTTTTTATCTGTTAAATTAATATTTATCGTTTCAAGCAAGGGGGAGCGACCGCTCCATCGCTCCTATACGCCAGTCGCCACTGTATATATATATATATATACTATATATATATATATATATATATATATATATATATATCTCTCTTTTTTAATGTGGTTTGTAGAGCTGAGCCGCTGCAACATGAAAAGCGTGTAGCCTTTGTTTGGGTTCTTGATATTTCAAGCAGAATATGTATCTTGCTAGATATCCAACAAAATGCTTTTTACGTCTCCCATACCTCGGTACGTTCTGTTTAATATCTCGCCACTTCCTTTCGATGTTTTGGGTATGGGCTCCTGTTGTCGGATCGACGAAATTAATGGAATGATTCACGTTAAGGTGGGTATAACCTTCCTCTCCAAGTGAAGAATACGCCTTCCAACAGTCACTATGAATGGTAGTCCCACTGAAAATTCTTTCTTTAATAAGTTTAATTAGGGTCTCAGAGCTACGGTCCTGAACAGGAACAAGAAAAATTTCATTTGTGTTTCGTTGCACACCTCCGAATACCCACTGGCCATCAATAACTCTTCTACAGTTATATTTCCTTTTCCCAAACTTGGACTCATCCACTTCCGCCACTGTTCCAGGACCACCTATTTTCTCGCTATTGTCGATACAGTGAAAAACGCACACCTCTCTGCAAAAACTGGCCCAGTCTACGATGGTTTTTGTGGATAAACCTAGTTCATCCCTTGCTAGTTTGATACTAAAATTTGGTCTTAGGTAGAACGCAATGAAGACTAGATTTAAGTTAATTTTAAAGCTGCACCTCTCGAGCCACGTATTTTCATAAACTGACTGAAAAAAATCACAATATATGCGTGTTCCCCTTCTCCGTTTCTTATCACGCACCGACCTATGGCAACGAAATGCTTTTCTGTTTTTATCGAACACACACTTATTACCACAAACAATACCTTCCTTGTTTTTCTTAGGACAAATAAATTCTTTTAGCAATACACCATGTTCTACATTAAAATTAAATGCAGCCTCTTCATCATCAAAAAATTTGCATGAAGTTAAACACAGTGAATAACTACAACCATCGCAAACCGACGCCATCGTGACACTAAAATCTTATGAGTTCAGGTCAAACCCCCCAATTTTGTTAGCGGTACCTTCCTAACCTTTGTGGGATCAGCCATTTTATCACTCCCAAAAACATGATCCGCGATTTTATCGCTCAAAAAAATAATTTCTTAACATTAATTTTATAGCTTTAATCGGCATTTGCCTTCATATTGTACTTAATAAAAGTTGTTTAAAAAAATGTAAAGAGTCTTATGGTAAACTTTATTTTCAGTTTCCAGAGGCTGGACTGATAGTAAAAAATTACCACTACATTTTTTGGAGAAACTAAATCAGTACCTGAAGTTTTTTCACTGATTTTTTACTTTACCCTATCAATGGTTGCACCAGGATTGCAGTAGACTATGCTTCCTTTTCGTAACATAGTTCCTAGGCTTCTGACTTGGGAATCTCCAATTACAGAAGCTTTTCCTACATTACTTGGGTTTAACTTGAAACTTTTACTACTATTGAATTGAGTTTCCCTATATTGATTATTTTCTTCATTTATAGAAAATGAATGAAATCTATTTGTTAATTCTATTAAAGCATTTTCATTTGGCTTTAAAATCCTGGGTTTCCAGGTTTTCTTTGGCTTTTCCCACTCATTTGGCCTATTTTGCGTTAACTTAGGCCCAACTAAAACATTGGGTTCAGGCTGTTTCTGAGTTTCAGCCTCATTTACAGTATTAAGCCCAAGCCTAGGCCAAACTTGAACTGCAATATCTCTATAAATTGGTCTGGCCTCTCCCTCACTAATAACCCCTCTGAGCTTATTAAAATTTTTGGTTCTTTTGCATTATCCTCCCAACACTAATTTTTTTATATAATGTTGGTTTGGTTTTGGTTATGGTACTTTATTTTCCTTCCATTATAAAAAAAATTGGTAAATTTATAGTATTACACCCGTCTCCCTTTGGAGGTGAAATTTATGTTTTCCCTATGGTTTTTGGTGTGCTTTGAACGAATCTGACCTTCAAAACCGTCGGAAATGGCTCGTTTTTGAGATAACCCCCCTCCCCCCTCCCGGCAATCGAAAACGAGTCATTTCCGACGGCTTTGAAGGTCAGATTCGTTCAAAACACATCAAAAACCATAGGAAAAAAACAAATTTCACCTTCAAAATTGACCTAACCTAACCTAAAATAAAAACAGGAATTACCTTATTCACGTGCAGGGGCAGGCTGAGGCTCTTCCTCGTCTTCCGACTCATCAGAAGACAGTTGCTGGGTTGTAAGGGGTCGCTGCCGGTCTGAGAGAGGTGGGTACAACTTGGCTGCCTGAATAAAGAATTGGTGGAGTAGATTTCGCTTGTCTTCAACTGAAGAAATGAATAAATACCTTGCCAGGTATTGGTATAGATATTTTGATCAAATACCTGGCCTCTTAACCCATTCCTTTAAATCCCGCCAAAATCTTTCGATATTCTGCGTGTGAATTTCGATATTCTCGTTATCCACAAAATTTTGAGAATGATTAATAACAAAATGCTTGTAACTTAAATCACTTATAGTCTTGTAGGCAGCCCAGGAATCACTATAAATCACAGAGCCAGGCCTAATGTACTTCTGAATGAGTGGAATGAGTGTTCCTTTGTCGCGCTTCACACCAATATAGCCCGTTAACGGCACAACAAACCGACGTTTACTGAGTCGTTCAATACCACCAAACAACCAAACCTGGCTCAGAACTCGACCTCTCTCGTACTTGCGGTGAACAATCAAAGTTTCGTCTATTTCCACCTCAATCCCTTCACCACCAATCGGTTCCTGGTTAGAAAACCAATCGTCTGTAACTTCACTACAGAACGATCGCCAGTCTACCGACGAATTTGGAGACAGGTTCAGGCACTCCACGACAGTTCTGTGGTCCCATAAATGGCTGAGGAAATGATTCACAAAGAGAACAATTTTCCAAGAAGGAATATTAGTATTGTCTAGAAAAGAACCTTTAAAATCTGAGACAGAATAATCACAGTACCGTCTTTTCTTCGTTTTAGGCACGACGTAACTTTTTCTACAACGCCACAGTTTTTGGTCTTGACGATATGTACACTAGGGTGGAGCGAAAAATACTTTTTTTCTAGTATGAAGTTCTAATAGTGATTAAAAGTTGCATTTAGTGGACGATATATACCTGCCTAAATATGAGTTCATTTGTTTAATATTTTCAGCTGCCACCAGGGGGCTAAAGTTAACACAATTTTGGGTAAAAAGGAAAAAAATGCTTCTATTTTAGGTTTATCAAACTATTATAAAATTTTATCTTAGAATTATCTAATAGGTTGATTAAGATTCTTAAATGATAAGAATTCGTTTTGTAAAAATGCCTTTTCATATGCTTAATATCTTCAGCTGCCACAAGAGGGCTGAATTTAACTTAAAAATGACAATTAAGTATGATTCTGTATTTACTTGAAAAAGGGAACAGTAATAAATTAGGATGTCTCTCCTCCTTTATACTGGCTTGAGACAGTTAAGAAACGTTATTTCGTGCCTTAGCGGAGTTACCACCCTTTCCCCAACCAACCTCCCTCTAGAAAGGGTTCTTGTTGAAGACTATTTAGTAATTTGCTTTTATGTCAAATTTTGGCTTTTTTTTCCTTGATTCTAATGTAGCACGAATCCAACCGTCTCTGTTTGTAGGTCCGCAGACTGATCCAGCAGCGTCTGTAACGAGCTTGACGCATCTCTCTACGGCTTGTGTATGACATGGAAACTGAAATAATTTGAATGAAGAGTAGTACCATGTTTGATGCATGATTCAATATCATCAAGAGAAACCCCTTTGGCTTTGGTTATCGGTGGTTCTGCTATCTGAAAATCTTGCCACATAATGAGATCTGTATAGTCTTTGGCATAAAAATTTATTTCTGGCACCTTAAAATACCTGATAACATCTGTTTCTTGAATGCATGCCCTTGCTTTTATGATACGCCTAAATCCCAACTGACGCACATGCTCCCTTTCATCAGCTATCATTGTAATGAGAATGTTTTCTTGATTTGCGTAATATGCATTTCGCTGAATGACTGAGTCATGTACTCTTCTAAGCTCTTCACGGAGATACCGGCTTCTTGCAATCATATGCCACATATGTTTAGCACCATATTGGCATAATGGTTTACGCTTTATCTGAAACCACATTGGTGCGTATACCCTAACAATGAAAGTAGCTAATTCTTGTAAATTGCCTGAAGGATTCTCTGTGCTTGCATATAACCGCAGAGTCCTGTTTGCTGTGGTGAGCCACCTTGAATGTGATATATTGCCTGGACTCTTATGACTAAGACTCTTTGAGAATGTTCCACTTGATATAGCCTTGTGAATTTCAAGAAGGTATTTCTGGTCAGTACTTATGTCATCTACATCAACTTCACACATGTCCTCTTGAATTTCAATGGGTTTGAAGTTAACTATGGGAAGCTTTTCACAGTCTGAAAGTGCTCGGCCAATTTCTCCTGAAAATGCTCTTGGTCCAGTAGTGGTACCATCCAAGTGATGAAACAGATGGCGCAATGGAAGTTCATTAAGGTGTAAAAGGCATATCAGCCACTGCAATGGCTTATTAAAGGCTTCTTCCAGTAATCTTATTGTGCCTCCAATACTACCAGTGTTAACCACTGTCGAATCACAGCCAACTGCAACGATGTTCCCTATATCAACATTCCTTTCTTTCAAGCAATTCACTAGCGCTGTGCAAATGTATTTAGCTTTGCCACTGGAAGGTGTCACATGTGCAAAGTACAGAGAGTGTGGTTCAGATATTATGCTGATATGCTCTTCGCGTTTGGTTCTTTGGTGGTTAGAGCCATCACTCTCCTGGACTTGAATCATTGTTTTATCCTTTCTGCCATCAAAGTATAATCCCCGCATGGTCTTTGGCTCTCCTATCTGTTGTAGTTCCTTTCTCTGTTTTTGTCTTTCACGTCTTAGCTTACTTCTGTCTATAATATTCCCTTTGTCTTCGGGAGTAACAATTTTAAGATCTGCCAATACTGCAGAAGCAATAGCAGCCCCAGCTCTGCCCGACATTTTAAATCTATCACAAGTAATTGCTAATGAAGGCAGTGGCTCACGCATCTGTTGTTCCGATATTACATATTGAGTCGAGGTTGTATCTTCCTCATTATCTTCAGATATCTCTTCTAGTTGTTGAAGTTCACTTGTCTCTGTTTCGATTTGTAAGTTGGACGTATTGGTTATAGCAGCACTAGTTGTTTGTGAGGATTCCAGACGTGCTTTTTCCATTTCCTTTCGATGTTCTCTTGCTTGTAATCGTCTTGTGTGTGCTATGTCAATGCTTCCTATCACCATTATTCTGCGTGTTCGTTGGTCATTTAAAAAATCCTGCTCTTTTGGAGGGACTTTCTTACTCTTTTCACATGAGCATCTCCTAAACTCCTTACATTTGCAGGTGCAGATGTCAAACAAAGTGCATTTTGAAGAGTTTTCAAATTCTTCAAGCTGATTTTTGTACTTAGGCTGATCCTTGCGTGACTTGTATGGCTTTAATAAGGACCTGTATTTATCATGGTATACTCGCATCATCTGTAAAACGCGTGTATGTGAAACTATTGGCAAAGAGGCCTTCTTCCAAATATTTTCTACCTTTTTGGAAACTGCCTCTGCTATTTCAGAAAATGAAGGCTCCTTGTTATTCATCTGCTCCTTCACTAAATGTTTTGTGAACAGGTAATCTTTCATAATGCAGTTATAAGTTGGTAGTTGCATATCACTCATCTCACAAGGTACTTCAAATATGGCACACTTCATATGTTCTCTAGTGAAATGTTTATATTTAGTATTTGATGCCATAATATTTTTAAGAAAAATTCACAATCACAAAATATCCTGTAACATCAAAACATTATATAATTAATATATATAATATATTTTATAAGTATATATAATATATTATATAAATATATAATATATTATATAAATAAACTAAAATTATATAATACATTATAACAAGCATTTTATAATAAAATCAATATTATCTCTATATAAATCACTTTAAAATAAAGTTTTATAATATTCCGATCATATTATAAACCTCTCCGATCAACTGAGCGACTCGGCCTACTACCTAAGAAGACAAGTGTTAACACACTGTTCTAATGACTCACAGAAAGAAATTCCTTCACATCAAAACCCTCCCCCACAACCCTCCCCAAACCCTCCCCCACAACATTCAGTGTAGTCTGAACATGACTCAGTTACTCTAAATTGTGTTAACTTCAGCTCTCTTGTGGCAGCTGAAGATATTAACCATATGAAAAGGCATTTTTACAAAACGAATTCCTATCATTTAAGAATCTTAATCAAACTATTAGATAATTCTACGATAAAAGTTTATAATAGTTTGACAAACCTAAAACAGAAGCATTTTTTTCCTTTTTACACAAAATTGTGTTAACTTTAGCCCCCTGGTGGCAGCTGACAATGTTAAACAAATGAATTCATATTTTGGCAGGCATATTTCGTCCACTAAATGCAACTTTTAATCACTATTAGAACTTCATACTAGAAAAAAAGTATTTTTCGCTCCACCCTAATGTACACTCCGTTTTACAATTTGGACACTTCACTACTGTCGGTAGAACACCGTGAGCACGCAGAAACTCAACACTTTTTTCTAAATTTTCATAGAAAGCGACAATACAGCGGTAATAATCGAACGAACACATGTCACACGAAGCCATTCCGGTAGCAAACTAATTCAAATTCGAAATGGATGGAGCACTCTGATTGGGCAGACATGTGACGTCAACACAAACGAACACACAAACGAACGTACGAACACACACTAGATACACACCAAAAAAACGTTTATATCTCGAAAACGAAGCATTTGCGACGGAAACGCTATAGAAGAAAAGTGTCTTAGAATTAAAAAATCTACCTAATGAATATATAATAATTGCTGGACGTTAGACGGGTGTAATACTATAATAATACCAAAAAATTAGTGTTGGGATTAGGTTAGGTTAGGTTAAAAACAGCCCGCCGCAGGCGTTAGCCGGCTTCAAGTTAAGTTAGGTTAGGTTAAGAATATGATGTTGCGAGATATTACTGCTTTCATGCCCTTTCACGATTAAAAATTAAAAGTGTTTTGCTAACGTACTTTATTTTCCTTCCATTATAAAAAAAAATTAGTGTTGGGAGGATAATGCAAAAGTACCAAATTTTTTAGTACAGTACTACACTTGTCACAAAACCACATCGAGTTGACATTAAGTTTAGAAGCAGCATTTATACCTTTATATATATCATTTGTAAGGCCTTTGCAGCTTATGTGATACCAGTCATCACATCTATCACATGCAATAGCTCTAACTTTATTCTTAACTTCCTTTTTACAAACTCTACAGTCACTGTCAAAACCCATTTTTGTTTAGTAGGCTAATGTTGCTAAGTTAGGTCCTAGGCTTAAAGATTTTGTTGACTCACCAACTTTGATACTATCTAGTTATAACAAAATAGTTACTCAGGTCAAGTGGGATTCCTACCTTATGGTTAGGCTAGGCTATCGGAATAAGCTAAGCTAGGCCTGTACAAATAGGTACAGGTAACACCGGAATGATCCTATATCAGTCAAAAAACAATTCCAAAATGCAGGATCAATCTCAACTGCAGCCCTGGAAAAAATTTTCAGCACCACATTCCTGGTTTCAGTAACAAACAATTTGAACCTTTTGTTAACAAGCAATTCTAGGCACGTGATGCTTAGGCACGTCCGATTACCAACAGCAAAGACGACTACACAAGATTTAAAATAAGTTAAGAAAATGAATTGCTTGTTTTTTCTGTTTAAGGTGCTTCAACCCTGCTGGATTATTGACTTTTTTTTTTTTTGTCTCCCTGAAGGGAGGTTGCAAAATTAAAGTAACTGTTCAACTTATTTATTTATTATGAATTGCTCGTGATTAGGCTAGGCTATCAGAATAAGCTAAGCTAGGTCTGCATCAGAACTTAAATTATCGGCCTTAAATAGCAACAATGGCTAAAATTTAACACAGAAACCTTTAAAACTTGTAAATAAATGCTTTTAGATAATAACTGAAAGCTAAACAGCAATAAATATACAAGGTAAACATAATAATAATAATACAAAAGCGTAAAAGTCAATTCGCTAGAGCACAACCAACACATCTGATCACCACCACTCATTTGGCATTTAAGTTAAAGGTAGGTAAGCCCGAAAAATGGCTATATAAAAGATACTAAAAACCAATACGTGTTTTAAAACCCTTAATGAATCAAAAACTAGATACGTGCAATACTACATATTGTCACTTATTATTTCATATCAAAACTGTATTGAACATTCCACAATGTACCATGATGTTCTACAACGAACTCCCACGTAAATGGCAGATGGAATTCAATGTTTAAAAATGCAGTCATCTATTTTGGTAGAAATAATGAAAACTTTAGTTATGAGATGCAAGGGAACTGGTTGGAGGATGTTAGACAGGAAAGGGATCTTGGCATTATAGTTTGCAGTGATCTAGCATTTTCTAGAGGCTAGAAAATAATGCAAATAAAATGTTAGGTATTATTAAGAGGAATGTTAGTTACAAGAGTAAGGAAGTCATCTGTAAATTATATAATTCTTATGTTAGACCTCAATTAGAATACTGCATTCAAGCTTGGTCCCCTCACCTTAAGACATGATAGGAGGGTTCCAGCACAGGTGAAGCAAAAAATTTTAATTTTGACACCCGACCATCTCAGATCTTGCTTATTTTTGGTGTATAAGGTAAGTTTGTGCAAGAAAGCCAGCTGTGAAAGTTTCAGCTTTCTATGACCATTACTTCACGAGTTATGAAGGTCAGAAAAATCAAGGTTAAGGTCAAAATAGCTCAAGGTCGGCATCTTTGGATGCACCTCACACATTCACTAATTATCGTAACCATATGAAACTATATGTTTTTGGACTCAGAATGAGCTGTAGAATCCAAAAACGCAACGAAATCAGCAATAGGAGAACAAATAAAAATGTTCACCCTTTTTCAAGGAACGAATTGACCTTTTGACCTTGAAGTTCACACATTTTGGGGAAACATTTCTTTACACAAAATGAAGTTCCATCATTGCACTTTTAATATAACCAATAAAAATGTATCTTATTCACCAACTATACTGTCTTAAAGAATTTTTCAAATTGGCTATTTTTCAAATTTCTGGCAAAATCGCCATATGTACCGTATATGCATATATGTACTGTTAAAATCTAGAGATATTCATTATTTAAACTACTTAAGCAAAAATAAATATTATTAGAAACGTGATACAAAATCACTTAGATATAAGCTAGGTACCATAGGTATAACTATGATATAGATCTCTATTTTATTGTGGTCTCCTCCACCCCTACAACCACACCTTTCCACCCTTAGAAATATTTTACTTTTTTTTATAATTACTTTTATTAATACATTAATACAAACATATATATATAGGAGTATCATATAAAATAGGAGTAAAAAAGGAGTATCATATTATGTAGACCTGTATTCTATAGATACATATTAAACTAGAGCTCTGTACACTTTCGACTCAAGAACAGGAAACTGTGGCAAACAGGTCTGCATGATTACCCTCAGCTGTTAGCATCTCATGATCATCAAAGGCATACTGAATTATTCTTGAACCTGCTGTCAATGATGGAGCAGTCATTGTCTGGATAATATCAGATGATAACATCCAACATGAGTCAGGACGAGAAGGGAAACTATGTTTAGAACGTCTTCCATGTGGAGACATAAAATTGACCTTATAATCACTAAATTCTTCTGATACTTCAACCACTAATCCAAACCAAATTTTATTATCATAGTTACAAGCTACATATACCCCAACTTGTATATCTTCAGTTGAAATGTGCTTTTGCTCATGTAAATTATCTTTAAACGATGGATGCACAACTGTCATAATTTTTGTAGGACCTGAGGAAATCTCACCAACCTCCAACTGGGTATGACTAATAGGCACAAATCTATGAAATCTACGAGTACCTGGGATGGTTACAGAATTTTTATATCTATTTTCCAGGAATTCAGTTGTCTGCTGGACATTTTGTTTCGATAAGAATACAAATTTTGTGCTGGTATCTTTCTCATCCAGAAATTTCATCATGTCAAGTGGTGTCAGAATTTGGTCTTTAAATGTACGTTGAAGACTGGCATGAGCCGTCATTCTTTTTGCTGTGCCTCCGACTCCATCACAAGCACTTTTGCCATGTGAAGTTGCAAAAAAGTGCCATTCAGCATCCAGTCCAAAGTCCTCTTTGTGGTGACACAAATTGGTGAAGTTATATTTATTCTTATACTGCTCTCCGCAACCATCAGTAAAGTAATGAATCTTCCGCAGGCCTGAGCTCTCTTCTTTTATCATGGGGATCAGTTGCTTTAAGAACGCAAAGACAAGGTTTGTACTATGTTTCATGTCATCAGAAATGAAACAATAACTTTTAACTTTAATTTCAACATCATTTTCATTTACTTTATAGTAGAACACAAATGGATGAACTGTTGCCTGACTATTTTCCCAATGGTAACCTTGTGCAGCATCTTGTACAATAAATGAGTAGTTTTCAGAGAAGTCTCCTAGGAGAATACCTTCAGTGACCATCAGATTAGCTTTCAGTTTTTTTAGGAAACTTGCTTGTGCATCAGCCACATAAGTGTGTCTTGTTAGCAGGGTTTCGGAGCCGGAGCCGGAGCCGGAGCCGGAGTCGGAGTCGGTGGAGCCAGTGAATTTTGCTTACCTGGAGCCGGAGCCGGAGCCAGAAACCTTGAAAATACGGCTCCATGGTCTGGCTCCGGGCGATATATTGCTACCTAAATTGTTATTTGTTAAATATAGGTTTAGTTGCAAATTATAATTCTTGTAATATATTACGAAAAATGGTACCATAGGATTCTTGGATTTTATGGAGGTGTGGGAGTTGCAGGAATAATTTGCAAATTTCCATTTTTTAACCATTAAATATTTGGGAAGATTTGTCTTAACAACACTTAATTATATAGGTAAAATTTTTTTTATGGCGGTGGAGACCTTAGGTAGGTAGGTACTAACTATTTATCTAAGTAGGTAACTACCTAGATACATACCTAGTAAGGTTGGTCCTTCTGACTTGGATTGAACTATTTTTATTTTAGGTCAATTATCTTGTATTGCTAAATTTCTTTTTTTTCAGATTCTTTGTAATTTGTACTTGATTCTTTAATTATAATTATCAGTCTATGACCCTTCATAATGGATAGAGATTCAATAAAGAAGTCTGATATATTCAAGTATTTTACTGAAAGTTCAGATAAGAAACACTATGTTTGTATTTGTGAAGTTTCTGATGCTTCGGGAAATATTTCAACGTGTGGAACTAAAATTACCAAGCCTCAAAGCAAAAAGCCTGATGTCTCCTCAAGAGCATATAATTTGAAAAGACACTTGAGTCGATTACATCCTGAAATATCAAAAATGATGGAAGAAAAGAAGCAAATGCTTGAGCTTTCAAGACCCAGTACTTCTGCCAATTCAAAAACTAAAGCAAACCAGCAAAACATTACTAAATTTTTGATGTCTCAAAAAGTCACTATCTCAATGACTACAGATAATTTTAAAAATAGCATAATTGAGTTAGTTGTTAAAGATTCTATGCCTCTATCTATGTTTGAAAAGCCAGCTATGCGCAGTAGGGTGCATTAAACGCCCCATGATTTTCAAAAAGTTGTTGGATTTTAATGTCTATTCCCTCAAATGTTACACTTGTTGGTAGAAGTATGTATGCAAACAATAAATCAAATCGGAGGTGGTCCTGGGTGGCCACCGGCCACTTTTATATATTTAGTAGTGATGCACCGAATATTTGGCAAATATTCGGTATTACTTATAATACTAATATACAAATATTCGGTATTACTATACTTACATTGATTGAAAGTTGAAAATGTATAAAACACAACGCCAATGTCACTACTCCAACTTTGCTCGTTTCCGCAAATTTGGCCTCGCTTTGCAGTCACATTCAACCACTTGAAGAAGATTTTGGAAGTGGTCTTCTCCTCTTGCAGCTGAGACAAAATCAGTTGTGAGCTTTACTGCTCTCTCCGCAGGGTCATTCACAACATTTAACCCATCCACAATGGACTTGGCTGCCTTGAAGTGGTCATTGTTCTGCCAATTTTCAACATCCTCTGTTAGGAAGGTCATATCCAGGTGAAGAAGGTTCACTGTAAACCACAGTCCTCGTTCACAAGATCAGCCAGGGTTGTCGCTTCTGTAATTTTTGGAAATGACGGTTTGCCATATCCAGAACCGTAGCGGTGTTTTGGAGTGCTTGGCATTTCATCTGGTTGTATGGCCAGTAACACATCTGCAAGGGCACGACGCTCCTTTTGAGGTACTGCATTGCTGAACAGTGCCAAAACAACCAGTTCTGGGGTTAAATACCACAAATGTCTATCAAAGACTTTCACAGCGCTGACTGAAATGATTGAGTTGACAGCTTTATAGTTGGGCAGAGTCTTGTATAAGCACAAATCAAACCATGGGGCATTTGAAGCAGACTGACATATGAGCCACCAATCACAATAAATATAAACAACAAAAACAACAAACTTACACTTAAAAAAAATATAATTGAGGCCATCTTGTTTTAAAAAAAAAAATTATAAATAAACTTAGTAATTTTCATTTTCAATTATTTTAAGGAAATAGATTTACAAGAAGAATATCTTGATTTTATGTTTGAAATTAGTTTGATTATACCTTAGCTAGAATAAAAAAAATTTTGCATTAGTTTTCATTTGTTAATCCAAGGAGTAGTATTGATTTTATAAGCGTAGGGTAAATGATTTTGTAAATTTTCTTTTATAATATGTATTAGTAGTTTGAACTTTTGACTTTTAGTTGAATTGCTTTTGTTAATTAAATTACAAAACTTTTTGACTAAAAGAAAATCTCTTTTTAAGTAAATAATATAACCTATTAAAAATTTAAAAACTGAATTTTTTGAAATATTCAGCTCTTTTTCAAGCCAAGTTGGCTTTCATGAAGCTTTCAAGTTTTAACACTTAAAAAAAGATGCATATATTATCTCAGAAAGTTTGATTGTTACTATTTTCCATACAAGAATTCTTAAGTTTGAACTTTGAACTAATTAGGAGGCAAGTTTCTCTAATTTATGTAAGCTACCATTGTTAATAAATATTTAATATCATTTAGTTTTCATCATTTTCCTTTAGTTATTTAAATAACTTCATTCTATCATTATATTTGCCTAATTTAAAATCATAAGAAATTTAAATTTTGAGTATTAAAGTGATTTAACCCTTAACTGGGCGCACCCTTATTCAAAACTTAAGTGGGCGCGCGGCGCACGGAATACACCGTAGTCCTTTAATGACTTTAAAGGTAAATAAAATCATTTTTGAGTAAAATAAATGTATTTTAGATGTTTATGTATGCATTTCTTGTTATTCGGTGTCTATGTCAACATTTCTGTGACATTAACACGTTGCGTTCCAGACGACCCACCGGTGGGTCGTGGTAGGGTGTTCAGTACGTACCGCACGACCCACCAGTGGGTCATTTTTCTTGTTTATTTCAAAGAATCATACGTGGTTGGTACAGCAAGGTAAACAGCCAAAATG
This sequence comes from Bathynomus jamesi, assembly GCA_023014485.1. Lineage (NCBI taxonomy): Eukaryota > Metazoa > Arthropoda > Malacostraca > Isopoda > Cirolanidae > Bathynomus > Bathynomus jamesi. Next base: position 162,218 of record JAJOZX010004523.1, on the reverse strand, counting down.
TCGGTTGTCATCCAACGTGTTAGTAAGCCCATTGCTAGCATCACAAATAAAACTAATAACATGAATATAAACAGGTGTAGAAAAGAAAAAACAATCCCTTACAGATTACTTACATAACTGGGCGCGTGGCGCACAAAGTGCTACGTCTCCAAAAAAATTTGAAATCGGAGCTCCTAACGGACACAGAAAACGCAGCAGAGAACGGCAACCACTCTACGCGACAGTTCGTGAGTGACTAGGAGGGTACCTTGTAACGGCAAATATATTTCAGCGAAATTCACCAAATATTTCAAATTTTTGGCGGTTTGGCATACTGCGTGCACCAGCGCGACCAGTTAAGGGTTAATAATAAAATATTTTTGTGCAATATTTTAAATTGGACAATTAGTTATATAAATCTAGATATTTATTTTATAATTAACAGAATTTACTATAAAAGAGCCGGAGCCAGAGCCGGAGCCAGAGCCGGAGCCAGACTGTAAAAAATTTCTGCTCCGGAGCCGGAGTCGGAGCCAGAAGTTGTTTTACCGGCTCCGAAACCCTGCTTGTTAGTGCACAAATTCTAGTTGCCAAGGACTTAATGAAGTTTTCAAGGGATTCACCGATGTTAATAAGGGTTGTCCGATCCATGGAAGTCCACTGCTTGTATGTAATTATGGTGCCGACTGCATCCTGAACAGATTCCAATCCTTCAAGGAATGCAATAACACCTTCTCCTCCTGGACACAATGCACATTTTTGTAGCATACACTTCCTTTTCACTGTCACAAACTGCATAGAGAATGAGGTCTTTATATGATAGTTGTTTTTCCCCCAAAGCTGATAGCTGAAGTTTGGGATTTTGGTGGTAGGTACAGACACACACAGAGTGTGTTCCTCCAGCTCCTGCCAAGACACACCACTTGGGTCTCAATGCAGCAAATGATGAGAAACCTATTTTTGGATTAGTGTCATTTGCCTTGAAAACAGCGAAAATCTCACGTAAATTACCAAGCACCAATCGTTTCTGCTGTAGTTGCTTCTCTCCTTCATGATTCCTAATTGATAGACAATCCTTCTTGCCTGGACATATTCTGCTTATTTCATCTGATTCATAGAAAGTGCACACTGCTTCCTTCTCTTTCTTTGTTATAACCCGACCTTTGCTAATATGTGGAACTTCTGGTAATATGCCATGTTCTTTCTTTATTTTGCGGCTGGTTGAAACCATTCTTGTAGATGCATTGAAGAAAGATGCTGTTCTGTGAATGGTGTATGGTGAGAGTGTTAGTATTTGAATCTTCCTCTTGTAGTCAGTTGTCTCACTGAAGGCATTCTTGAGTGCTTGCATCACTCCTGCATGCCTGCGAAAATGATATACATGTTTGAGTAAATTTATATGCAAACATATGATCTATATATAGGCTTAGTATACTTTAATGAAGGTACTACAGATATATATACAGTACTCACAAATTAGTCATCCATTTTAGATTGCTTTTCTTCACTTTCTTGTGTAAAACTTGTCATATGAAGTTTCTAGCTTTCTCTTCAGGGATGTTGATGCCATTTCAAATTTTGTTTCAGCCTTTGAAGATCTCCCTTTTCGTGACAGACCCTCTGAAAAACAAATAAAATAAATTGTTATAACTTTTTTTAATCAACTGTAGGCCTATAGATGTACATGTACATTACATATGAATTTGGTAAATACCGTATATATAATCATAACTGTATTGATCTTCATTATATAAATTGATATGCATACATCTGAATTTGTCAAATATATAAAGGTTGTAATGTTCATACATGTAGTTATATATATTGATGTTTTGTTGCTATAATATCTACATAAATTAACACTTTAAAAATACTTAAACTTACTTGTCTTCACTGGTGTCACATTCAGCATTGGAAGAATTGTGTCTAAATCTCCTTGGAAATCTTCCAACATTATTTCAGTAGTACACCCATAGGCAGAGGAATGTTTTTCTGTGGCAGTGGCATCAGTGTCTGAGTTCGAATCTGAGACAATATCAGAGACTTTTTTGTCTTCAGCTTTGATTTTATTGATATCATTAACACAATTTTTACAAATGTAATCTCCATATATTAATCCGTGAATTCTTTGCAGTGTATTACGGACTGGCACAAGTGCTTTTTCGATCTTCTTCTTATGTTTTCTAAGAGGATCAGCACAAACTTTTCTACCCATCTTGTTTATCTGTAAGAAAGGCATAAAATAAGTAATTAATTTATGTTCACAAAATATATTATTTAACAGTACAGTACATGAGTACATATATGCATATACATATGGCGATTTTGCCAGAAATTTGAAAAATAGCCAATTTGAAAAATTCTTTAAGACAGTATAGATGGTGAATAAGATACATTTTTATTGTTTATATTAAAAGTGCAATGGTGGAACTTCATTTTGTGTAAAGAAATGTTTCCCCAAAATGTGTGAACTTCAAGGTCAAAGGGTCAATTCGTTCCTTGAAAATGGGTGAACATTTTTATTTGTTCTCCTATTGCTGTTTTCGTTGCATTTTTGGATTCTACAGCTCATTCTGAGTCCAAAAACATATAGTTTCATATGGTTACGATAATTAGTGAATGTGTGAGGTGCATACAAAGATGCCGACCTTGAGCTATTTTGACCTTAACCTTGATTTTTCTGACCTTCATAACTCGTGAAGTAATGGTCGTAGAAAGCTGAAACTTTCACAGCTGGCTTTCTTGCACAAACTTACCTTATACACCAAAAATAAGCAAGATCTGAGATGGTCGGGTGTTAAGCACTGATTCACCTGTGCTGGAACCCCTCGATATTGATATGCTTGAAGGTGTGCAATGTAGGACAACCAAGCTTATCCCTAACCCAAGAAGATTAGAGTACAGGGATAGGTTAAAGGAACTTGGTATGTTTAGTTTTGAGAGATGATGTTTGAGGGGAGATATGATACAGATGTTCAAAATGTTTTCAGGCTTGGACACTTTAGATGTACGTAACTTTTTCACACAAAATGGATGGGATAACTCTTGGGCATAGTAAGAAAATTAGAAAACAGACTTGTAGACTTAATCTACAAAAATGCTTTTTCAGTCAGAGTAGTAGATTTTTGGAATGACTTGCCATATGAGGTGGTAAACAGTAGCTTGTTAGTTAATTTTAATAAAAATTTAGACACTTTCATGAGTGAAAAAGATATTTTGTAGATTGTATATAGTGTATATTCTTGCTTCAATTATGTAGGCTACTTTGGTGGTTGTAAGTAGTTAAGTATATTAATTAGTTGACTTGAGTTTTACATTTTGCAATAATTTTATTATTAAAATATAGCTCGTGACTTTGATTATCTTGATAGACCAGAGTGGCTTCATGCTTTCCAAATGTAATGTAATGTAATGCTTCCAGGTTTGGGATCTATAAAATATATCAGAGATCAGTCCACTAACCAATTTAGGGTGGAGTGAAAAAATCAAATGGGCCAGGATCAAAATTGAGAGGGTCTAGATCAGTGGTCGGCGAGCAGGGGTAAATTACCCCAAATGGGGTAAATTTAAAAATTTTGGGGGTAATGCGTGCGGTATGAGAGACACCATATGCAACAATTTTAAGAGCAATTGGCTTGTTTTTGTTTACTTTGAAGTCTGGGGGTAATTTCATTTTACTCAAATAGATTTTTGGGGGGTAATACCCAAAAAAGTTCCCTGACCCATGGTCTAGATAGTTGTCTTTTGTCCAGGATTAAACTTTAAAACTAATTTTGGGTGGTTGCGTACAAAACTGTGACTGCTACCAGCCAATTTATACAATTTGTATGTGTGTATAACCAAAATTTGAACCCAGTGACCTATCTTGGGTTCTGGGCATGATAGAAAGAGAATTTAAAAACTTTATGATGTATTTTTTTTTTTTTTATCTCTGAAGCAGATTAAAACATTTGCAGAAGGCTGCAGGCTCAATAATGCATCAAAAAATCTATATTTCATCATTTTTCCTTAAAAAATGCAATTTTTTGGCCCTTTTTCTCCAAATATTTTGTTTTTTATTTGAAATTATATTTTATATTTTTCTTTTCAGGTTGAATTTATAGAATTGATAAATACATGTATTTTGATAACCTTATTGCCAAAAACTACTGCATAGTAGGATGTTAAGACGCAGTGACACAGTTAAAATTCTTGATGGAGGTCACAGATTTTCAAGTACAGACTCATTCCCCAATGGAAAGTTTTCCTCTTGGTAAAGGTGTCATCCAATGTGTAATGGCAGAAGAGAACTGGACAACCAGACAAGCAGCTGATACAGTTGCATCAAGTCTGATTGAACACTGGATTTGGTGCAATGTCTATCTAATTTCACAACCCAGGGTCACCAGCAAGATTCAGGATCTGTCAAAGAATTTTTGAGGTAAGACTCAAATTTTCAGTCCCTTATAAAATGATTTAAAATATGTCATACTTTTGTAAATTTTGTAGTTACATTTATTTGTTTGTGACAGTAATTTTATTAACATAATCATGTGATTCAGTGATTTGCAAATTGTGAGAATGATCAGTAATAAATTCTGTTTTGACTAGAACTTAATTTAGGGATTATAATTGAAATTTGCATTCACAACATTAAAGTTTTGGTAATTTTGTTGGTTTTGATAGATATCCACAAAAGAAATGTGGTGACAAGTTCCAGAGTGATCTTTCTTCCTTCATTGAAAAAACTTCCAAGTTGTTTGACATCTGTGAGGACTCAAATTGGAGAAGAGATTTGGAACATTTGTATCAACTCAAAATGACAGAAGAAGACTATGCTTTCTATAAGGATTAGAAAACATCTAGAATAGGATGATGTGTTAGTTTTAAGGAATGCCTTACATTGGCAGACATCAGATACAAAAGGAGAGAAGTACAGCAGGAACAAGCAAAAGAATAGACTCAGTGAGTTTGATCTATATAAATTAAAATTTTGTTTGATTAATGGCCATAGAAAATTTGGATTTCTTGAAATGATTGTGCTAAAAATTATAAAGTTTTATTTTCTTGTCTTTGGTAAACTATCTTGTATCATAATCATTGTATTTTATTATCCCCAGGGAAGAGCTCAGAGAGTTTTTCAAGTTGTTCCATCAACCTCAGCAGCAATACATGACAGTGATCTCGAGTCTCTCAAATCAGGGCAGCCTGGAATCACATGATGAAACAGCTGGTGTCAGTGAACAAAGGAATCCAGGACAGAACAAAATAGGAAGAGTCAATCAGACCTTGCTTAGCAGTGTGACATGCAGGCTATACTGTATAGTTTAAAATATGAGTATGCTTTGAATACACTTGTTGCTCTGTTGACAATACTTTTGAAAAAAATGATTTATAATCCATGTAACATTGCTAATAGTTAGAGTAAAAATCTTGGCCACTGCTGCCCAATGAACATCTTGTTAGAATATTAACTTGATATAAAATAAATGTCTTTTACCAGGTATCAAGTAAGTGACAGAGCCGGAGCAGCAGTTGTATCAGCAGTTTTAGAGGATTATGGAATTATCACTGCTACTGATAATATGAACATAATTGACAGGTAACAGTCCAATTATCTTGTACATTAGTATCTGATTCAGATAAAGTATTTCACAAAAAGACATGCATTTCAAACAAGTGTTGAAATTTAAATATGGAGCCTACTTAAATAACTGTCTTTAAAACTGAGTAAATTTGCACTATGAACTTTGCAGGAACAAGTTGAGAAGAGAATGTGAAAAATATCGTAAAGTCATAAGAAAAGAGGAGAATAAATTTTTTGAATGGGTGGATGCTATTTATGTGGATGGTCACAAAGATGCAACAATGGTGACAGTTGAAGTGAATGGCAAATATTACAATAGAACTAGGCTAGAAGAGCACTATGTAATTGTAGGAGAACCTGGTAAGATTTAAAATTTTGATCTTTAGTTTGCATTTTGTAACATATTACTCAAAATATTTATTAAAATGAATTTTGGATGTAGAAATTGGGAAATAGATATTGACCCTGAAATATCTAAGAAAATGTTTCTAATTTCTGAATACTATTTCGGGTGATTTCTACCTCTCAGAGTGGCTCCAAGTAATGGCAAGAGGTCGACTATTGCAACAGAGATATACAAGCCCCTCAAAGACACTGAATTACAAACCAAACTTGCCATGATAGGATCTGATGGGACTAATACAATTACCAGTTTAAATGGTGGAGCTATCAGATGCCTGGAAGAACTGCTTGGTAGACCTTTGCAGTGGGGCATTTGCCTACTACACAGAAATGAACTCCCCCTTTGTCATGTCTTTGTTACTCTGGATGGATCAACAAAGAGTCCAGACTCATTTTCAGGAAAGATAGGGGTTGAACTTGGTGGAAATGTATCTCAGTGGGATGTGATTTCATTCAAGCCAATTAGGAATTCAAAATTTCCAGTTATTCCTAATGAAGTACTGGAGGACCTCAGCACTGATCAGTATTATGCTTACAGAATCTGTCATTCTAGGTTGTTGACTCCAGCATGTAGAATTCTCAGATTTTATACATCTCAAAGGAAGCCTTCCAAAGTTCTGGTCACACTTGCAGAGTTTTGTATCTTGGTCTATTTTCCAAGTTGGTTCCAGATCAAACAGTATCGATGCACAGATGGCGCTAAGAACTTTTATGATATGCTCCAAAGGATCCTGAAATTTCCTCACAAGGAAGCCAAGGAGATAGCTCTGAAAACTCTCTACTGAAATGCTTACTATGCTCACCCTGAGAATGTATTAATTGCCATACTTGCTGATTCAGACCCACAAATCTGCAACATCGCAGTTAACAAGGTACTTTTGGTCAGAGGGAATGAATTAGTTGAAACAGTGATAGACAATGACTTCAAAGGTGGTGACCTGATAATTGATTCAGATGAGGATATTGAAGTCCTAGAGTTATAGCCTGACTTGAGTGTTTGAGAGATGGTAGTGTCAGGAGATTCATGGTACCTAAAATCAATAATGAAGCATGAGGGTATCTCAAAATGATATTTAAATTCACCTGACATTCATGAGCCCCCTATCATAGCATCTCTAACCAATGAAGAACTCGTAAACAAAAGAAAGGAAGCACTGAAACTCGACCAGCCTTGTCATAATCAGGCTGTAGAGAGGATTGTGGTAGGATTTGAACATCATACTGGCATTATTTGGCAAAAGATAAAATCAAGAAAATAGCTGAAAGTGTTCAATACCAAAATATAATAATCTGAAGCTGTTTAGATGATTATTTTTATAACTTTCTTTAATGCGTAATACTTTAGATTAATCTTAAGTTGATTTGTAATATTTTCAGTAGACAGTTGTACATATTTACCACAAATTGTCTAAAAAATTTGCAAAAAAAAGGCTGAAAATTGCAATTTTTGGCAAAAAACAATATAAATATGGATTTTTTTTTATGTATTATTGAGCCTACAGCCCTCTGCAAATGTTTTAATCTGCTTCAGAGGTAAAAAATACATCATGAACAGTTTTTAAATGGTTTTTCCTATCATGTCCAGAACCCAAGATTGGTCACTGCAATGGCGTACTAAGGCGGGTGCAAGGGGGGTAGTCCACCCTGGGTGACAGCCAGGAGGGGGGTGCCATCAGGAGAGTTGAAATACCAGTACAAGTTTTCAAACCAAATGTTAATTTCCACTATAAAATAAATTTTTATTTTTATTGGCAATACAAAATTTACAAATGAAAAATTAAATATTTGATAAAAATTACATTGAAAGGCAAATGTATGTTGATGTTTTAGTCATCAGTTTGTTGAGCATAGCCAGCTGGCTGCAACTGACATTCTAAGACTTGTTCACTTGACACTGACTCCACATACATGAGGTATGTTTCATTAAATAATTATGATAAAGCATAAAGTGCTGGTGTTTATAACAATATCATGGTACTTATACCAGTATCCAGTAATTTTTGACAATGTGGTATCATAGTGATGAATATGCAAAGGTGAATTTTGATGAGGTCATTGATCAATTTGCAGAAATTAAGGTTCGAAAGCAGAGACTGTGAATCAGGGCAGTGGAGTCGGTGATAAAATTTGCCGACTCCAACTCCGACTCCAAAAATTTTAACATTCCGACTCCGACTCCAGAAATCTGACTTGCATAATTCTGACTCTGATGGAATGTTAAGGCCAAATTGATTACGATTAGCTTTATTAGGCCAATGGAGATTCATAAACAAGGCATTTCGTCACCACCACATGACTCATCAGGTTACTTAGTGGCTATAACTATGCCTTAATGCCTTTTTTTCTCTTTATTCAAAAATTATAATAAATCCCAAAATACAAACTGATTGAAGCTTAAACAAAATAAGATTATTATTGGTTTAGCAAATTAATAAGATGTTTTTGTATTATTATAAACATCCGTAACAAAATGTACTAACCTAAACTGAATTTGTTCTTAAAAAAAGGATTGCTTCCATTAAATCTTCTTTCAGTGATGCTTATCAAAATTATCAAATTGAAATCTAAAAATCTGAAAAAGATTTAGGGTTGCTAGTACAAATTTTTAAATTTCCTTATTATTAATTATGTTAATTAATTAATTATAATCCTTATTAATTATAAGCAACTATATTTATATATTATTTATATTTATATATTATATATTATACAGGGTGTACATAAAGTCAGGATCTATTTTTGTGAAATAATTATTTTTTTCTATTTTTCTTTTCAGAAGCCCTTAGAATGAATACAGAAGAGCGTGTGGCAATAGTAATTTGGCGAATCACGGGAAAGAAATACAATGACAGAGAGAAGTTTAGAAGGAGATTTCATAAGCCGGGGCCAATAGACAAGACAATACGAAAATTAGTGAACAAATTTAAACGAACAGGATCTGTAAATGATGAAGCAAGATCAGGACGACCGTGTATGTCAGATCTTACTGTGAATGCAGTACGCGGAATTATCACTGAGGAGCCACGTACGTCCATTCACGCTGCATCACACAGACTCAGCCTCCCAACGTCATCTGTGCACAAAATTCTGAAAGTTAATTTGCAGAAGAAAAGCTATCATTTGCAGGTTTTACATGATTTACATGATTTACATGAGGAAGATTTCCCTCGACAAAGTGCTGTGTGTGCTGATCTCGTAGAACAAATCTGGAGTGATAATTTAATGGACAACATTCTCTTTAGTGATGAAGCCACTTTCCATACGTGTGGAAAAGTAAATTGCCATAACTGTCGGATTTGGGCAGATGAAAGACCGAATGATTTCATCCAAAATTGGGAAAGAGACTCGCCTAAAGTTAATGTCTGGATGGGTTTAACAAAATCTAAGGTTTATGGTCCTTTTTTCTTTGCTGAAGCTACAGTTACGGGGCTTATTTATCTGGACATGTTGCAGCAATTTCTTGAACCTCAGCTGATTGGGGATAGGATTGTTAGTACCATCGTCTATCAACATGATGGTGCTCCTTGTCACTATGCCAAAATTGTTCAGGATTATCTAAATGGCCGTTTTCCAAATCGCTGGATCAGACGCGGAAGCAACAGACCTTGGCCAGCGAGATCACCAGATTTAACCCCTTTAGATTTCTTTGCATGGGGCTTTATCAAATCGCATGTCTATCAGATGAAGATTACGAGTCTTGAAAACTTACGTACACGTATACAAACTGCTGCAGATGACATAATCCCGCAAATGCTCCAGAATGTGTTTAGAAATGCTGCGGAACGATTTGAGCTGTGCAGGGATACTGATGGGCATCACGTCAAATTCTACTCTTAATTATTTAATAAATGTTACCACTTTATCATTTTATGATTGAATTCCATATAATTTCCAAGTGCTTCACAAAAATAGATCCTGACTTTATGTACACCCTGTATATTATTTATATTTATATATTTATATATATATTATTTATATATTATATATTATTTATATATTATATTATATATTAAAACACTAGGTTAAATCTATTTTATTCATAAAATTGAGCTAGGCCTAGCCCTAGGCTGCTATGGTTATAATTGAAGGATTTGCACCGACTCCGACTCCACTCAAAATTGACCGACTCTCCGACTCCTGACTCCGACTCCAACTCCACAGCCCTGCTGTGAATCCTCTCTATTTACCTTTGAAGAATAGGCTGAGCATTGAGACTGGATTTCCTGTGTTTTTTGGCTAAAATAAAATGTAGTATCACCTGTTCACTAAATTTTTAATGTCCTGTATTTTTCTTATTTCCAATTTGCTTATGACAGTACTGTACTGTTTAAAAATCTACTTGCAAACATAATATATTTTTCTGTTTAAATTTTAAAATTATTGGGGGGGTGCCAAAGGAAGGATCTGTCCCAGGTGCCAAATACTTTAGGTATGCCCCTGGGTCACTGGGTTCAAATTTTGGTTGCATGCATATACAATTTGTATAAATTGGCTGGTAGCAGTCACAGTTTTGTATGCAACCACCCAAAATTGGTTTTAAAGTTTAATCCTGGACAAAAGACAACTATTTATTTACTCCACCCTACTAACCATGGCTTCTATTATATTATTGACTGACTCACCAAGCCTTGTGATAAATCTAAATACAAAATTGTGTATGACATTGGCAGAGTTAGCCACTTTATTGACTACAAACTGCATACTGGCACTAGAAGGAGCACCATTTATAAATCTGAGTTTTTAATAAACTCATAAAAATATTATATGCAACATACAGTTTTCTCATATTATACATCCTGTAGTTCCACCAATGACCTGGGACTATGTTGTGGCCAATGTTGTAACACCACTTCCTGGAGATCAGTGAAGTTAAGTGACATTGGGTGTGGGTAGTAGTTCAATGGGAAATTGTCCTCCGCACCTAGATTATGTAGCAACCCATGGTTTGGATCCCAAGTAAAGCTGTAGGTCCCCTCTGTCAGATGACCTCAGATGTTGCAAAAGAGGTTAAACAACCCTAATAAATTAATTAACCAATGAGATATACATCTAATGTACACATGAAATTTTCTAATCAAAGTATTTCCCTGAGCATGTAAATGTAATTGTCTACATTGTTCTAGAATATACCAGTCATCTGAAAGACTATCAGTTAGTATATGGCCAAGATACTTTGTCTGGGTCACTTCTGATGGCACCATACCATTCAATTGAAATTAAGGAAATTTTATATACTTGTAGGACTTGGTCCTCATGATCATAATATGACTTTTAGCAGGATTATATTTTGTCATTATCCTTCCCATACCTTTCACAAACTTTCGAAAGTGTGGTGATCCCCTTTACAGATGGAGAAATAAAAACTAGATCATCTGCATACACCAGATGATTAATAATCACTGTACCAAGATAGTAGTCTATTTTTCAAGTGTTCAGTACGACAGATAGCTTATCCATATAAACAGTGAATAAGTAGGGGGGGTAATATCCCTCCCTGCCTGACACCATTATTGCAGAGAATGGCTCTGAATTAACCCCACCCCATCTTACAATCCAGGCCCATAGCCAGGGGGGGGGGGACCCCTCCTTGATAGGAAAGGTCCACTTTTGTAATTAGTTTATAACATGATGTGATATTATAATGTATAACATCATTTCATAACTAAACACTTGCATTTGTATGCATTTTTTTTTAAACTTTACAAACTACTTTAAAATACTCTAAACTTATTATTCTAAATCCCCTCCACATTGAGTAGTTGTTGCACCAAAAGGTCTGCCTTTCTACAGTTTTGTCCCACCCCCTACTTGGGAAGTCTTGGCTACATGGCTGCAATCATTGTTTGGTGATTGATTGATTATACCAGAATATTAATGTCCAGAACAAGTAACCAGGTACATTACAATTTACAAGTTTCATTAATAATTTGTTGTGATTATAATATGATCAGATGCCTTAGAGCAGTGTTTCCCAAACGGTGGGTTGCGACCCCTGGGTCGTAGTTTGTTTACCCCTGTAGTAGTGATTTGTGCACAAAACAAGGAAAAAAAACCTGCTTCATGAATTTGTGTACTCCTATAAGATGAATAGGGGTCACGCTGGCCTAAGACCCTGAAACGGCAGTCATGGGGAAAATCTGGCTGGGAAACACTGCCTTAGAGGCATCCAGGAAACCCAAAAATACATTAGCATCTAGTATTTACAGACCATTTCCTTCAAGGCATACACACACAAACACACATCAGTATTGTTTCTTTTTGAAACTGGATACAAGTTATCACTTGTATACAGGTAACATTCAAGTCTATTAATGAGTAAATATTCAAACACCTTAGACATAATACTGGCCAAAACTATTGGCTTATAGTTATATTTACTATTGATTTGACCCTTTATTTTTTAGTAGTGGCACTAAAACAATGGATAACATTGTATCTGGCAAAACACCCTGTATCAGTAAACCTGTAAAGCACAAAGCAAATGGAGGCACTAATCTGTCACTACTAAATTTCAGATGCTCAGTAGATATACCATCAATACCACGTGATTTGTTATAATGTAAACATTTTTATGGCCTGCTTAGTCTCAAAAATACAATAAAACTCATATCTGGACTATAGGTAACATCACAATTAATATTATTGGTCTTATGTACAGAATTGAATAATGTAGTGTTCCTTCCATAATTTAACTATATTCTCAGTCCCAGTTATATTTTCAGTATTAGCAGGGAGAGACATTGCACTATTTTGTTTTTAATTCTTCCCAAAAGTCTCTTGAATTCTTACTGACATGCTTTCTTGCCAGAGCATCCCTAATTAACTCATCCTAATGATTTTTTATATACCTTAATGCACACTTGAACCTGGCATTAGCCCTCTGTTTTTGTTGTAATACAGGGCCTTGCTTTGGTTTCACTTACGTAAACCACATTAAAAAAGCATCTCTGGATGTATTATGACATTCAGCCACATAATCATTCCAGCCAGGTTCTACATGTATAGTTTTTTCCCTAAAGGTATTTAAGTCTAAGCTAGTATTATTGAGAGAGGAAACAATTTGTTCATACATGTCTTTAAATTCCAAAATGTGTTTGAATTGTACAGTTTACATCTTGACAAGCTGGAGCATCATTAGGGATACATATATTACTTGGCAATACATCAGACTTATTACAATAGTGTTGTTTGCCCTCATCATCAACTCTGGACCAGTCTAACTTCACTTTACAGGTATCATTTACCTGTGAACAGCATTGGAATACAATTAATGTCAAACTCAATTAATAGGGGCATATGGTCAGAACTAGCATAGGAGTACAAAATTGCCATATTCAAAACTGCTTGTTTGCATCAGGTGTACACATTAGGGTTATGACTTTTTAATTTTTTGTCATAAATATTGTTTCCTGTATCATCAATCGATGAACTTTTGCTTGAAAACAATAAAAAAGGGCCTAATTCTTCAGAATAAAAAAAAAATGTCACCCCGAAAGCAAATATAGTATATTAGTATATTCGAGACAGCTGCACAATACCGAAAAGCACTAAATACTCTGGAAAATCACTGGAACAGAGACCCATCTGCAATAGCTATACCAAGGAGCAACCAATGTGTGGAACGTGCCATTAAGGTGATGCAAGAACTTTACGTAAACTGTAAAAATAAAGACAACCTTAATCACAGGTTTATTTTAAGCAATAAGTAAAACAATTAAAACAATAATAGAGTAAATGTATAATATTGTATTTGTATAATTAATATGTATTGTATAGGTATAATGTTGTATAATATATGTTTATGTATAATAATTATGAAATAAACATGCAAATTTCTATTTATTATTTTATTAATTTTTTATTTTTTATTTTGGGGTGAAGTTTTTTCAAAATATATGAAAAAACTGTTATTTTCATTGTCAGGGGGCAAAAGTTCATCGATTTATGATACAGGAACATGAGGTTATAAAAATGTCATAACCCTAGTACACATACAATGATCCAACCATGAGGTGGTGTACCAACTATTACTAACATAAGTAAAGCTCTCACCAGGAAGACAACACACGGATGAAAATTAGTGGTAGTAGTTAGTGGTAATGTAAAATTTTGTAAGCAGTCCTTGGAGGATAGAAATAAAATAAAATGCTGGGTATTATTAAGAGAAATGTTAGTTACAAGAGTGAAGAAGTGATCAGTAAATTATATAATTCTTATGTTAGGCCTCACTTATAATACTGCATTTAAGCTTTGTCCCCTTACCTTACACTTTATATTGATACCCTATGCTTGAAGGTATACAACATACTGCAACCAAGTTATGTAGGCTACTTTGGTAGCTCTGTAAATAGTTGTATGGTAATTAGCTGACTTGAGATTGATATTTTGTACAATTTTATTATAAAATATAGCTCATGACTTGGATAACCTCAATAGGCTTGAATGGGTTCATGTTTTCCAAATGAAATGTAGTTTGGATTATCTGATATACTGTATGTATTAGAGGCTTGGATTATTGATGCAGTATAGTAGTGACAGTATAACAGAGTATGAGATGAATGATTGTACAATGTATATTTATCAGAGAATGAAGAGGCAGGGGTGGTTTGGTTGTATACATTAAGAATGATTTAATTTTAGTTCAGAATGATAATATTAATTAGATAACAGGGTGGAATCAATTTGGATTGATATTTATGCATCAAGTATCAAAGAGTACATTTGGGGGCACACCTAAAACAAAAGCACCCCTGTGTAATTTTTTCATTTATGGTCAGATTTTTATGAAATTTTCAATATAGAAGTTTTCAAATACCAAGAAATAGGAAAAAAAAATTGAAAATTTTTAAACAATTTTTCTAAAAAAAAAAATAAAAAAACCAAAAAAAAAAACCTGGGTATACAGTTGACAGTTATTCTGATGTCCACCATTGAAGGCTCGGTTATGTCAACTGTATACCCATTGAAGGCCCAGGTAGGTCAACTGTATACCCTTGACAATTGGTTAGGTTAAGTAGTATTATTTTCATTAAAGCTAATGAAAATAACACAACTTAACCTAACCAATTGTCAAGGGCATACAGTTGACCTAACTGGGCCTTCAATGGAGGACATCAGAATAACATTGAAGGCCCAGTTAGGTCAACTATATGCCCCACCCCATCTCCTTTTTTTTTTTTTTTTTTTTTTTTTTTTTTTTTGAAGAAAAAATGTAAAAAAATTTTTAAAGTTTTTTAAAAAATATGTGTTATTCCAATGTCTGCCTTGAAAACCTCTATATTGAAAATTTCATAAAAATCTTACCATAAATAAAGAAATTACACGGGATGCTTTTGCTTTAGGTGTGCCCATTTGGGCACATAGTTGATGATAGTATAGTTCAAGAAATAGATAAAGATTGTACTGATAAAACATTAATTGTGGGAGATTCAACTTGCCTCATATAGACTGGGACTTTTAAAAAAGAATTAATAAGGAAAGTATCCTCTTCATTGAATGCTATAATCATAGCTTTCGAATGCAATTTGTAGAGAACCCAAGTAGGGATTAAGCAATCTTGGATTTGGTTGTATCCAATATTATGAGGTTACAGGCAACTCCTGAGATTTGACTGGGATGCATTCCTAAAAATGCCATTTTCTCATAGACTTGCATGTTATAATTGAGGGATATGTTCCAGCATATTGGGGAAAAAATTGTCTCCTCGTGTTATATAAAGATAAAATAACATTACTAAAGTATTAAGAAGGCAATTTTAAATCATTAAATAAAAAGCATAAAACAACTTAAGACTAAAGAAACAATGCGATTAAAAATATTTTCTTACCTTAAATCTTTTTGAACTGGGCTCACTGGACTTGGTTTATTATGAGAAGTTGGAAGATTTTAGTTGAAAGAAGAGGGGCTATTGGCTGGGGAATTGGAAGGGCTAATGGGCTGGGGAATTGGAAGGGCTAATGGGCTGGGCATTTTGAAGGAGACTTTGCAGCAGATGTTGAAACACTTCTTCTCAGGGGTGTACTGCCAATTTCTTAACAACCAGTTTTGATACAGATAGGGGTGTAACTCAGCAAGTGCCAATGGCACGAGTCATTAAGCTAGGAGGTCTGAGGTGAGCAGTAGCTCTCCCAGTGGGGTCTGGGGCAAAGCCCCAGAAGCCAATGCATTTTAGCTTAAATTCCAAACAGCATTTTGTAACATTTTGGCAGAAATTATTTAACATATTCTTTATACTCACTAATGACATAATTATCTAAAAATAAACTAATTTTTCATCAAAAAATAAATAAATATTGAAATGACTGCTGCTTGTGATACTACCTATATTTTTCTATAAAATCTTGAAAAAATGGAAAAAATTCAAATATAAATTTACCTTCTCAATCATGCTGTCTCATTCAAGAAGTTTCCATATAGCCAGTTCATTCTGCGATGGTTGAGTATCAACAAACGGTTTGGTGATCCAATCAAAATTTGACAACCAGTTTGGGTGAACCAGACCAAACCAGTCCCAGCACACCCCTGCTTCTACTGGCTGTGGTCTGTCAAGCTTCTTAAAGGATATCCAGCTTCAGTTGAACTCAGGCCTGTGCACAGGAGACTTCAGATGGGGGTGGGGCTGAAAGTTAACAAAAAGGGCACCATCTCCCCCCCCCTCCCCCCAAAGTCTCTTCATAGCATTTATTTATTTTTTGGAAAAAAAAGGCACTTGTGAGGCATGAAGGGGCAAATGGGAGGGCTCAAGCCCCTGTAGTTTCCCCTCTCTGCATGTGCCTGGTTGAGCTGCATCCTTCCTCTTTTGTTTATAAAAGACCCTGTAATAGGCTATGTCCTTGTGAAAAGCTCTTCACACCACTGAATTCCTCTCAGCATTAGGGTCCTTTTCTTCAATCAAGTTTATGAGGTTATCCAGACTCTTGAAGATCTCACTAAGGTCTTTTAAAGACAAGCCCTTAGGTTCAGTTGGAGAAACCATAATATCATCATCATCATCTTTCCTGGTCTCGCTGGATTGTTGCAATTTGATGAGGTTTTTGTTAATCAACTTCTCTGCATGAGATGCAACTAACTCATTGACATCTGCCTCATCCATTTCTAAGTCATGTTGCCTCCCCAACTTGGCTTGGTCAAATAAGCATGCTTCAACCAGTCAGAAGTTGAATTGAGGTTATAATGTATAATGGTCAAATTCTCAAGTTGGTCGATCTCAGGAGTCGCCTGTATTAGGGAACTTGCAGTAGGAGAGTCATTAGGGAATAGTGATCATTGTCACACACATTTTAAGATGGAACCAAATAGGAATCTAGTCTATAATGACCATCTAGTTCCTTGCTTCTCAAAGGGTGACTATAGTAAGTTGAGGGAGTTGTTTTAGCTCAGTAAAGCAGGATAATGAATTTGCCAATAAAAATGCTATTGAGATATGGTCTTGGTTCAAAGAAATTTTAGAGGATATACAACGTAGGTGTATTCCTTTCAGAATTATTAGGAATGACAAGATTAGGAAAATTTTGTGGTGGAATTGGGAAATGGCTAAAATAATAAAATGAGAGAAGGACATTCAGTGAATTTAAAAGCAGGAGTAACCTTGTGAACTTGGATAACTATGGGCAATTAAGAAATGCATAAAATAGTTTAATTTGGAAGAGTAAAAGACAAAGTAAGATAAAGCTTGCTAGAAATAACAATAAAGATCTATAAAGATCCATCAGTGGAAAGAGAGAGAGAGAACTGTTTTAGCATCTAAAGGTACGTAGTGTTTTTAGATTTAAATGATGCTTGTCTGGCTCAAATCTTTTTCCAAACTGCCCTCCCTCCATTTCTATCATTCTCTCTCTGTGCCTTCTTCTCTAATTTCCTTTCTGGCCGATCTTTAGCTGTAGCTGTAGTTGTAGATGGCCATTGTTCTCCTTAAGCTATTAATAGTCATATTCCTCAGGGTTCTGTCCTGTCATTGACTCTTTTCCTTTTATTTCTCAATGATCTGTTAAGTCTTACTTCTGTCATATCTACTCCTATGCTAATAATTCTACTCTTGACTTCTCCACCTCCTTTACAAAGCATCCTTCTCAACAGTGACTCCATGGTTTGAGTAGGACAGCTATACTACACCTGACCTCTGATCTTTCTGCAATTCCTCCATCTGCCTATTTGTCACAATCTTCCACACAACTATTTCCTTCCCTTCAACAATACATAACTCAATCCTTCCTCTTCTCATCACATTTTTGGAATTTCCTTTTCTCATCATCTTTCCTGAAAAGATCATGTCTTTCCAAGACAGCTTCTAAGAGGTTTGGTGTGCTGTACTGTCTGTGCAGTTTCTTCAACCCCACTCAGTTGCTGTCTCTGTATGAGGGTCTTCTCTGCCCCTGTATGAAGTATGCTTCTCGTGTGTGGGGTGTTTCAACCCACACAGCTCTACTTGACTGGGTGGAATCAAAGGCTTTTCATCTCGTCAATTTCCCACCTTTTGACTGTCTTCAATCCCTTTTTCTTAATTGCAATGTTGCCTCTCTCTCTTTACTATTGCTATTATAATGGACACTGCTCTTCTGAACTGTCTAACTGCATGCCTTCTTCTTTAAGGAGGGCATGCAGTACCAGACTTTCAACATACTCTCATCCCTTTTCTGTCCAGCTGTCTAATGCAAGAGTTAATTGGTATTTTCAATCTTTCATCCACTCAATTGGTGAACTCGGGGACAATCTTCTTCAATCCATCTTTCCTCTTATGACCTCTAATCTTTTAAATGCAGTGTCCAGGTATCTCCAAAACCCTTGGCCTCAATTTTGGTTCTCTTCTCTTTGGGGTGTCCTTTCGCAGGCATTTTCCCTTGGCCCCTCCTTCCTGCCAAAAAACAAACTATTTTTTCCAAGTATAAGTACAGTTCAACAAAACTTCCAAAAAGACATCATTTAACATGAATGTTTTGTTGAACACTGACTTGACAGTGCTGTTTTGTATTTACAGACAGCTGTATCATATATTTATGCACTATGTACACAAACTGTGAAGTCCAGGCATTATTGTAAGTTCATCTCAGGGCTCCACTAGTTTGATTTCCTTTGGCTGGAAAAAGTAAACAATTTTAATGCTAGGTGGATATTTGGACTTGACATATCATAAATTATACCCTTCTTTCTTATCCAGTAAATATCATCATTATGTGGAAAATAACAATTATTTGGACTTTGTGAAGAGGGGAAGAAGGTAATTTAATATTGCTGAACAACAAAATAGAACTTTTTTCCTCTTGTGAATGAATTTGTGTGATTCCATTATACTTTTTTACATTGATTACAAATTTGAAAACAGAGTTTTTCTATCACCAACCAATTTTGAAGGAAATGCAAATGAAAATTGACAGATTTTCTTACTTTTTTGGTATATTTAATTGTACAAAAAAGAAGAGTACCTTACCTAAAATGTTTTTGCAGTTGATTTTTGCTTATAACTAGTACTAGGGTTTCTCTTACAAGTGTCCAACACCATAGTCAGGCAACATACTGGGGCTGTATCTTCCTTGGTGCTGCTTTTCCATGGTTGATATATCCTGATAAAATCTTTCACCATGCTCATCACTGACAGTGCCTAGGTTTGATGGGAAGAAGTCCAGGTGGGACTGCAGGAAATGCATTTTCAAAGACCTGGTACACCCCATTGCTTGGTAAGCACTAAGCATTTGTTCCACCAGGGAAACACAATTTTCTGATTTGACACTGCTGAGGAAATTTGTAGTCATTTCTTTAAAAGCTTTCCATGCTGTTCTTTCAACCTCATTGAAAGACTCGTCAAATGTACTGACTTTCATCACTTCCCTGATCTGTGGTCCCACGAAAATGCTTTCTTTGATTTTCACCTTGCTGATTCTTAGGAACTTCTGTTTAGATGTAGAAATCCACATCAATCTCTATTCATGGCTTTTACAAACATTTTTCATCAAACCAAGTTTGATATGGAGAGGTGATAAGAAAACTTTTGCTGGAACTACTCTGGGTTGATTGGCAAAATTTTTCTGTCCTGGAACCAAATTTTGTCGAAATGGCCACTCTTTTTGTGTATAATAGCTCCCTTTAACTTGGCTGTCCCACTTGCAAAGAAAACAGGAGAACTTTTTGTGTCCTAACTGTAAGCTGAGAAGTGCAATCACTTTGAGATCACCACAGATATGCCAGGAGTGTTTATCGTAGTCATTGTTTCAAAAGTAACTACATATTGTCATATGATTCCTTCATATAAACTTTATGTGCGGTTAGAACAAGGATAGACATTACCAATTGTGCAATAGTACAGCTTTCAAACTCAACTTTGATAAATTGAGAAAAAGCCTCCATTCCTTAGGATAGTGCTCTTGACCAAGTGCCTCCGTGAGAGTATTCATGTCATTCCAATACACTAAATCACTTTTCATGCAGAAAAATGATGTAAAGTGTGTCTTGCTTACAAAATGATGATATTTTTACAGTCTTTTGTAAGAAATTTTAACGTTTTAACCTAGAACCTAAGAGCTCAGCCTGATTTTTAGATGGATTCAACTCTCTGAGAGATCATTTAATTCTGACTAAGAATTTTCCTTATCCCGGTGGATAAGGGTTAAACAGAAGTAGCAATCAGTCAAGTGGTCTCTTTGTTCACTCCATACCATTGGGACTGCAAAAGGCATTGAAGAATGAGTACCTGTTAACCCTAAAAGGACGACTGCTACATATTGGTAACATTTCAAACACACACATTCATAACTTAACCCTACAAACAATTCTGGCATTAAAGGGTTAACCACCTTCAGAGATCTTGCACAAGAAACACACAACATATATGGGGAACCCAGATTTTGTCTTGATCTCCTACTTTGCAACCGAAATAAAGTTCATATGCCTTCTTAATTAAAGGAGTGAAACCATGCTTTTGAGATTTTGTTGTAAATTTGCCACACAAAAAACAAAAATGGTCAGGGCTGTTTGCACACTTATGAGACATTCTCTCTCTTATATCATAAAAATGCTATTTTTCCACCAAACATATAGCAAAACAAAATGAATAGCTAAATGCACTTAATCAATAAACTGGTGGGTAGCAATGCACGAGACTGACTGAGAGATTAGCATGAGTGTGCAATTCTAATGCATGACAAACAATGTGAACGTCCTAACAGGTATGTGCTTGTCTAATTTGATGAGAAGCAGCTGCACCAGACTCAACTGACTTGTACTATTTTTTCAACCAATCACCAATCAGTTTGTCATCATAGTCATATTTGCTCCACCCAGAAATGTCTGAGACATGGTGATATTATATATATATATATATATATATATATATATAATATAAATATATATATATATATAAATAATCTTTGGTTAGCTTCCGCCCGAATTGTTCATTCTGACAAAGGTCATGCTTTTCACTCCACCTTAGACCTACAGTTTAATGTGGAATCTGAACCACGCCCCATCAGTAGCCCAGCGTCTTAACCACTAGGCCACCTAGGGTACCCATTTATCTACCAACCACTTTCTTTATTGTGTAGAAGGATGAACAGCTGGGTTTTGGTGCGTGCTGGCTGCCATCGGGTCTTGAACCTGGGGCTGATGAATTCGTAGTCAGCGATGCTAACCACTAAACCACCAAGGTGTGTATATATATATATATATATATATATATGCAGAATACTTAAATATATAGAGGGTGAGTCAAAAGTCTGGAAACAGGAATTATGCTTTTCAATGCAAATATATATGTATATTTGCATTAAAAAATCGTTCCTCTGTTTCAGACTTTTGACTCACCCTATACATATTATATATAAACATTTTTTTTTTTTTTTAAAGTTTGGGAAGAATGATTTGCCTCTATTTAAAAGGGCATATCTTGGCGGGAAAACAAAGAAAAAGTGAGAGGAAAGATGAAAAAGAAAGGGTGGAGGGGACAGTCAAAGTGGAAAAAGACCAAGGATGACAAGAACTGCAGGGTCGAGCCCCATCATCCTTGGGTGCTAGGGCCGGGAGGGCGCACATGAAACCTTCAGGAACAAGCATGTACAAACGAGCACAAAGAGCACTTAAGAGCATGAGCTTAGGACCCTCTTGTGGGGTATATATAAACATGTAAATATAAATAATAATATGCATAATATCAAGATTTTATACAAAATAAATGACTATTTCAATCTCAAAGTTTTAAATTGCTAAATTGCTAATCCCTCAAAAACTGTGAGTGACAGAAAATATGTTTTTATTTTTGTAATCAGCATAAAAAGAATGCAAGAATCAACCACATTTATCAAAAGGAGAAAAACTTTGTTGAATAGTAATTTAGCTAGATTAGGATTAGACACCAGAGTTTTTAATTATTGCTCCAGCTTACAATGCCTGCCTGAGTACCTTTCACTTGCATTTAACCTAATTCTGTCATTTTAGTCACTCATTAGGATAATTGGATATAGAGGGTGAGTCAAAAGTCCAGAAACATAGGAAATAATTGGAAATTGTTATTACAATAATTTCCATGGTGTTGGCTTGGTCATCATGGTCCAGTGGAGTGGCCTCCCCTGTCCCCTGACCTGACACTGCTGGACTTTTACTTCTGGGGACACCTCAAACCCATTGTGTATGGTCTGAAGATCCAGGACACAGTGCACTTGAAGCAGCACATTAGAAAAGCCTGTGCTGCAATCCAGCCTAATGTCCTAGAAAGAGTCCAGGTTGAGTGGGTAAACAGTGCAGAAATGTCTGGAAGTGAAAGGAGAACATATAGAGCACATCTTCTAACATGTAACACACAACTTTTTGCAATAAAATTTTCCTATCCTTCCTATGTTTCTTGACTTTTGACTCATCCTGTAGATTGTTTAGCATTATTTGTAACTAGTTACTGTATTAACTCAATTTGCTTGTTGTGCATGCTTGGTTTTCTGTTGCTTACAGGCTGCTTAAATTATGTGGGATTGTTTTTCATGATTATTAATGTTTATATATATTTTTATTTTGTTTATTTATTTTATATTTGAGGGGCTCCAGAGCACAACCTGCCAAGCACCAGTAGAGTTATTTATACTACTATGTTCCCCCACCCTTCCCCCATCCCATGGGTGAGTCAGGGAGCAGATTGTGGACTTGTACATATGGTCAAAATCAATCAAATATCATTATTGTTTCAAAAGTTATGGCATTTTGCAATTTGACAAACTTAAACTGGATTTTTCTCCATTTTTTAATTTTCTAAATTGGTCACACATACCAATAAAGTTACTGATAAACTTTCATATATACAGAGCACTCTTGCCCTGGCTAGTAGCCTTAGGCTTCTGAAGTTCACTGGATCTGCAGCATAGTCTGTCTCATATGTGGCATGCATTTTTATGTAGTGTTTGTATTGCAAGTTTTCCCCCCAAATTTTGAAATTTGAACTTTGGTTGGTCTATCCCATTTTTATTTGTGTACATGTGAATACTGTAGCATTAAGCAGTGCACAGTCTTCAGTGAGATTTTTCTTTGGTGACCTGCCCAGCCCTTATACATGAGCATCATTGTCATTATAACTGACACCTTAAAACTCCAGATACACGTATACAGTTTCATAATTCAAGTATAAATTTTTCTTGTGCACTTTCACATTTACAAGCATTATATTTTAAGTATTACTTGAAAGTATGAGCTTTCAGAATTTTAAAAGTTTGGGTGTCAGATTTTACAGATTCTGAATACTCTTTTTCTTTCATTCCTTTTGAGATGACTAAAACTTTTTTATTTCATGTTTGAAAATTAAAATTTTAATTAAAACCCCAGCCATGACAATTGGCTTTAAAGGGTACACTATAGACATATGTAGGTTAGGTTTATTGGTTATAACATGAAATAGCCTCTTTTTCTGTCTTAATGTTGTAAATCCCATTTTTATTTTTATAATAGATTTGGTGCTGTTAGCTTTGCACAGAACTTTGTCTTCATGTGTTAAAACCCTTCCTAAATTAGTTTAGGTATACAGTACTTCTTTGAAATAAAGAATAAAAGCAAAATAAGAGCTTTCTTATTTGAAATTGTTCTCAGTAAAATCCATCATGATTTTATCAGCATAGGCCAAAAGCCCCCAAGGATTATAACAACATTCACTCCATATGGGGAGTGTTTTATTATTTTCAGGAGAATATTGTGTGTCCATCAGTGTAATGAGCTGTTAACTAAAGAGAGAGACTTGTTAAGGAAATTTTTTCCATCACTCATTTGATGTCATGAGTTCCAAACTGAAAAAAGATGAAAGTGAGTGTGATCTGAGAGAAATTTATTGGAACATTAAAGATGAAGTTGATATTAAAGAAGAAGTTGATTCCTACGAAGCAAATTATTGCAAAGCAGATACAGTTGGCCAGGGAAATATCTATGATGAATGGGAGGTAAGAAATAGTTATGAAAAATTGTTTTTCTTATACAGTGTAAGTGGGTTTGCAACAAGAAAAATAAAATATGACCATTTTGAAGTTCATTTGATTCTTTTGATGAATAGAGATTGTTCAGTAAGATTGGTATTTTATTTATTAATACATTTATGAAAGCATTAAATTGATGAACCTATTTTTAAAGCATCAATAGATTATAAGGCAGTTTTCTTAAATGTAGGAATAAATTAATGTAGGGGCCTAGGAAGTATGTATTGAATGTGATGAAAAGGAAACCATATTCAGAGTGATTGGATCAAAGATGAATGGATGATAGTTCTTTCTGGTAGAGAAGAAACAGATTTCACTGATAATGAACTCAATGTTAGGGTAAATATGTGTTGTTTTGCTTGAGTATATCTTTGTTAAAGTAAGCCATTATGATACTTATCTGTCTAGTTCTTGTAGTTATTCTCCACCACAGTAGTGAGGGGCACTATATATTATTGTCTAGCAACTCTGTATGAAAATGTTAGTAGAGAGTTGCGTATGAAATCTAATCATTATTTTGCAGTATCCCTTTTCCACAATAGGCTAGTATGAAAAAGGTAGATAGTCTGCAGTCTATACTTGGAAATACATCAAAAGTTGTATAAAAGCCTTATAAAATGAAGTTTTAGATTTTACAGTGCATGCTATATTAATAAGATGTCACTACCACATGAAGAATCAGAAATTATATGGCTTTCATATTTTCATTGATTTTTAATAACTTACTAGTCTTATATCTTGAAGATGCTTTGAATTTGAAAAGCAAGGTATATTGATATTATGCGATGACAAAGTGAATTTGTATGTTACCTTTTCAGTCCTTTATAAATTTAATTTTGAAATAATTCTTTAGGAGAACTTTCCTATTTGCTTGTATTAGGGTCCCACTTTTAAAATTAAATAGGTTAGAATGGTTTTCCTACAAGGTTGATTCATTTAGGAATGTTACATGAAGTGATATACTGGTCAGAACGTTTTTGATAGTTTTCATTGCTAGAATGCTTTATCTTATTCAGAGTATTCAGAAAAAAAAAAAAAAGAGAGAAAATATGGCAGGGCCAGCTAAATTGAAAGCAGAATGCTTTAAATGTAAAGTTAATCATTGGTGCGTTGACTTCCCTGAAGGTAGTATCAGCGATAT
This sequence comes from Bathynomus jamesi, assembly GCA_023014485.1. Taxonomy (NCBI): domain Eukaryota; kingdom Metazoa; phylum Arthropoda; class Malacostraca; order Isopoda; family Cirolanidae; genus Bathynomus; species Bathynomus jamesi. Next base: position 136,705 of record JAJOZX010004523.1, on the reverse strand, counting down.
CACATCCCTTAGTGTATGTTTGTTTTGTAAACTTAGAGACAACCATGAAAAGGAAGTTAAAGAGCTAAAGGAATTAGTGAAAAAGCTTGAAGCTAGGGTCGTCGCACTGGAAATCCAACCCAGTGGACAAGATCAAACTAAAAACACACCAGCAGATTTAAACTGTAAGATTAAGCATCTAGAACAAAGCGTGGCACGCTTGGAAAACACAGTGACTATTCCGGAAAATAGAATGGAGGAACAAGAATTCAAATTGGTCAAAAATAAAAGACCCTCCAAACCAAAACCAAAACATAGGGATTTGGCAGGGCCGCCACTTCCATTAGGCGAGGTTAGTAAATGCTAAGGACGCCAAAGATCTGGGGGGTGCCAGCGCCTCCCACCCTGTGCACGTCTGATAGTATTATGTAAGAACAACATGAAAAAAATAATGAAGGAATGAGAAGCATAGACAAATGATGAAAGGTTGTACGACGTATGTACACCAGTTTAGCTTGACTGATATTTACATAATTAACTTATTCATCTTATTGGGTCATTATAGAACTTTCACTATCACGACCTTTAACCCTTTAGGGACGGGAGTCGTAAATAAGCGATTTAAAAATGTTGCGCGCACAGACGGGAGTCGTAAATAAGCGATTTAAAAATGTTGCGCGCACAGACGGGAGTCGTCAATAAGCGACTCGGCTTATTTACGGCTTAATATGAGTTCCGGGAGTTGTCAATAAGCGAATAACTGTTTTTATGTGACATATGCCCTTTTTGCACGCATATTTTAGCACTTTTGAGCGTTCTGATTTGTTACTACATATGCCTCGCTTTACTCGCTGTTTTGATTGGTCATGACACTTTCTTGAACTGTGAAATGATTTTATAATTTTATAATAAATGTATGTATTAGCAAATTAAAATAGATCAGTGTAAGGCAAATAGTTTCTTCAATATGGTACCTTGATTACTTTGTGGGCAAACCCAATCGTGAAGTGGGAGGTGGGTGGGGGCGCCAGCTGCAGTCCTGCTAAGGGCGCCAAATAGGCTGGTGCCGGACCTGGGATTTGAAACCCATTACCATCAAAAATAAGTTTCACTTACTTGCCAATGAGGAGGATGAATCCTTTTTAATTGGGGATTCTATGGTAAGGAATCAAGGGGATTTTTTGGAGCAAGACGGGTGACCAAGAGAAAACTCCGATGTTTTCCGGGTGCCACAAACCAGATAATTAATAGGGAATTAGGCAAAATTAATATCAAGAATAAGAGTTGCCCTATCATTGTCCATGTTGGTGGCAATGACGTTTTTCTGGGAGGGACAGGAGGGCAGACAGAGCCCATTATAAAAGAATTCAGGAACCTAACTGACAAGGTTAGGGATAGGACAGACATGGGTATGGTCGTAGGAATTCTCCCTCGAATGCGTGCTAGTAACTATACTCTAAGTAAAGCCATTAGCATAAATAAAAGAGTTAAACGCATGCGTGATGAAAAAGGCCTAAAGTTTGTCGATTTTCGGCCTACATTCTACGGAAATGGGGAATACTTTGGTTCGGACGGGATACATTTTAACCAGAAGGGGAAAAAGAAGTATGGTGATTTACTGAACATTAATTTGTATAATCTTTTTAAACTAGGACCCCCCAAACCAGCAATTGATCCTGCTCCCCAAACAGTTAAACCTACTCCCCCAGCAGTTAACCTACTCCCCCAGCAGTTAGTCCCCCTCCCCCAGCAGTTAGTCCCCCTCCCCCAGCAGTTAGTCCCCCTCCCCCAGCAGTTAGTCCCCCTCCCCCAGCAGTTAGTCCCCCTCCCCCAGCAGTTAGTCCCCCTCCCCCAGCAGTTAGTCCCCCTCCCCCAGCAGTTAGTCCCCTTCCAACAGCAGTCAGTCCCCTTCCCCCAGCAGTTAGTCCCCCTCCCGCAGCAGTTAGTCCCCCTCCCGCAGCAGTTAGTCCCCCTCCCGCAGCAGTTAGTCCCCCTCCCGCAGCAGTTAGTCCCCCTCCCGCAGCAGTTAGTCCCCCTCCCGCAGCAGTTAGTCCCCCTCCCGCAGCAGTTAGTCCCCCTCCCCAGCAGTTAGTCCCCCTCCCCCAGCAGTTAGTCCCCCTCCCCCAGCAGTTAGTCCCCCTCCCCAGCAGTTAGTCCCCCTCCCCAGCAGTTAGTCCCCCTCCCCCAGCAGCTAGTCCCCCCCCCCAGCAGCTAGTCCCCCTCCCCCAGCAGCTAGTCCCCTCCCCCAGCAGCTAGTTCCCCTCCCCCAGCAGCTAGTTCCCCTCCCCCAGTAGTTAGTTCAACTGCGTCAGGAAACGACTCAGGCCAGTTAGGAAAAACCACAACTTAAATCACTCAAAACTGTGCTCTTCAATGCTAGGTCAATTAGAAACAAACTAATGGAATTTATAGCGCTTGTCAAAACTGAGAACTTTGATATCATTGGAATAATGGAATCCTGGATTCATTCTGAATCAAGGGATTTTGTAGGAGAATTTGAAATGGTAGGTTACAAAATGTTTCACAAAGATAGGAACGGAAGGGAAGGCGGCGGTGTACTTTTGTATGCTTGGGACTTCCTGCACCCGGTAAACAGTAATATCGTATCTGCTCATGAAATGTTGGGAATTGATCTAAACCTAAATAATAAAGTAGTGCAGCTACTTCTAGTATATAGACCACCTCACTACCCCGTTGATAAGGATATAAACTTGTATAACAAATTAAGCAGAATAGTGAATAATAAGATCAGTGTGATTTTTGGTGATTTTAATTGTGGTAATGTAAATTGAGAAAACAAAACAGCTGATGCTGAGGGCTCAAGACTGTTGGAATTTGCCGATGATAACTTATTAAGTCAATGGGTTGATGGGCCTACTAGGGGTAATAATAAACTAGACCTCATATTCATGAATGAAGATGACCTAGTCTCTAACCTGACTATTGGTGAAAATTTAAGTAACAGCGATCATAATTTGATTAGGTTTGACCTCAGGGTTCCAGTTAATACACACGAAAAGACTCGTGAAAGACTGGATTTCTCGAGAGCAAATTTTGAAAGCTTCCGAAGTAGTTTAGACACACTTGAAGTTCTAATAAGTGAGGATGTCAATGTCACCTGGAGCTCATATAGGGATCAATTTAGAATATTACAGAACATTTTTATACCCACTAAAATGGTTTCCTTGTCAACAAAGTCACCAAAATGGTTTAACAACGAAATTAGGAGGGCTATTACGGGAAGAAATAGAGCCTACAAACTACTTGTCGCATTTCAACCACACTAATACAGAAAACTATATAAACCTACGTAGGAGGGTTAAGTCCTTAATTAGCTCAGCCAAACATGATGAAGAAGCTAGAGTTGCCTCACTCTGTAAAGTTAACCCTAAAGAATTTTTTGCCCATGTTAATAGCAGAAAGCCAATTAAAAATTCTGTAGGCCCCTTAAAAGATAGAAATGGCGTACTGAAATTTGGTGATAAAGATATAGCTAATACGTTAAACGAGTTCTTCATTACAGTCTTCACGGAGGAAGACACAATAGAAGTGCCAAGTCCTCGGATTACATATGATGGTGACCAGCCCGTAGAGACCATAAGTTTTACGAGAAATGAGGTACAGCAATTAATTGATAAGATGAACAAATACAAATCACCTGACCCCGACTTATTTCTTCCAAGGGTATTAAAAGAGGTTAGCCACAATGTTGTTGACAACTTAGTAACCATATTCAAACAATCAATCGAGTTAGGGAAAGTTCCAACCGACTGGAAGTTAGCAAATGTAACACCAATCTTTAAAAAGGGTGATAGGGAAAATCCTTGTAATTATTGCCCAATCAGTTTAACATCAGTTGTCGGCAAACTGTTGAAATCCATCATTACAAAATGTATTGTGTATCACCTTGAATCTAACAATCTAATTTTTTATTCTCAACATGGATTTAGGCGACATAGATCCTGTCTGACAAACCTGTTAGAGTTTTTCCATAATATGCATACACTGTACGATGCAAGTAGGGCAATAGATATAGTGTATCTCAACTTTCAAAAAGGCTTTGACAAAGTCTCTCACGCTAGATTGATAGCTAAAGTCAAAGGACTAGGAATCAGAAGGCTCATTTCCAACTGGATTGAGGATTGGTTAAAAGATAGAAAGCAGAGAGTGGTAATAAATGGAGTGGCTTCGGAGTGGGCACCCATCACGAGTGGTGTCCCACAGGGTTCCGTTCTGGGTCCTTTACTTTTTATCATCTATATTAACGATATAGACATCGGGCTTCTAAGTGCAATCTCCAAATTTGCAGACAACACGAAATTAGGAAGTAGTGTAGGTACTGAGGAGGGTGTAAGAACGCTTCAGAACGATCTTGACAGGTTGGGCGAATGGTCTGCTACTTGGCAGATGCCATTCAACTTGGACAAATGTAAGGTAATGCACATAGGTTATAAAAACCTGAAGACCGATTACTCTCTCTTGGGAAGGAACTTGACTGAGACCGATCTAGAGAAAGACTTAGGAGTCTATATCAGCAACGATCTGAAACCGTTGAAGCACTGTGCAGAAGTCGAAAAGAGGGCCTTAAAATTATTAGGTTATATTAAAAGACAGTTCCAGTTTCGGAACAAGGAGACTGTAATGTGTCTTTATAATTTACTAGTCAGACCTCAACTGGAATACTGTGCGCAGTTTTGGTCTCCATCCCTCAGGAAGGACATAGAAAGGTTAGAAAGAGTACAAGCAAGAGCTATAAAATTGATCCCTTCAATGAGAATGCAAAGCTACCAAAGGAGATTGGAGCGCCTAAATCTGTTTAGCTTAGAGACAAGGAGGTTGCGAGATCAGCTTATTCAAGTCTTCAAGATGCTCAAAGGAATAGACAGGGTAGATTACAGAAACTTATTCTCACTTAATGCCAATCTGACAAGAAATAATGGGTTTAAACTGGAACTAAAGACATTTAGGACCTCTGTCTGCGGAAATTTCTTTTCCTATAAAATAGTTAATATCTGGAACCAACTTCCCTCAGAGGTTGTTTCCAGTCAAAGTGTAAATGTGTTTAAAAATAGGCTAGACAAAGTACTGAACACACTTATAGTTTAAGATTAAAACCTCAGAAAACTCTGCAGGAGTTCGCTTGCATGGTGTCTCTGTGAGCAAGCTAAATATAGAGCTATTTGTATATTCTCCACTTTCCTGTAAAATTTCCTTGGCCACTTTTCCAGGGTCAAGGTATTTTCTTCAACCTTTTTCCATACCTGCCTCTGGCAGGGAGGGAGCGGAGGGTGGGGAGAGAGCCTTCTACTTTTCTATCCAGTTTTCTACTACTGCTAGGATAGTTGAAAGAAAAATAAACTTTTAATAACAGGAACCTCCCAGAGTGGACCGAAAGGTCTTTGAGGCTTTCTCTTGTCCTTGTAACTCCTTGTAACTCTGATAACCATATAAATTTACAATAATTGGTTAATGTTAAGTTGGGAGGTTGGGAGAAGACAAAATCGCATTATACCAAAAGGGGTTTGGGCCAAGCACTTTTTGCATTAATAGATTTTTCAGGGGAATGGAAGAATGGTAATTGTAATGTACATGCACCTCGGTGGTGTAGTAGTTAGCATTGCTGACTACGAATCCATTGGCCCTGGGTTTGAGACATGGTGACTGCAGCTGGCACACAGCAAAACCCAGTTGTTCATCCTTCCACACAGAGTGGTTGGTAGATAAATGGGTACCCTGGGTGGCCTAGTGGTTAAGACGCTGGGCTGCTGGTGGGGCGTGGTTCGAATTCCACGTTAAACTGTAGGTCTAAGGTGGCGTGAAAAGCTTGACCTTTGTCAGAATGAACAATTTGGGTGGAAGCTAACCAAAGGTACATAATAAAAAGAATTGCTGTTGAATATATGAAAATAATATTTACTTTAATAAATATACTATAACACCACAAACACTGCCAAAATAGTGCAGTCTCATCTGCATTGAATATTTGTTCTACATTAAGGTTACATTCCTGAATTAGTTTTTCAAAAATATCATCATACTTGGTAACAGTTTCAGTCAGCAGAACCCTTCTCCTGCAATGGCAAGTTTGTGAATACCATGTCTATCCTTAAACTGATTAAGCCACCCAACAGGGAATTCATATGGTTCATCAATTTCCATAAAATCATAAAACTGCTTGGCTTTCTTCATAATAAGCAGTCCAGAAAGTGGTTTATCTTCACTGTGCTGCTGTTTGAACTGCTTGAAAAAAACTTTGTCTGACTGCAAATTTAGACTTAAATTCTTTTGCTTTGCTATTCATTTGTTGCACTGTCTCAGAATAAAACTAATATCTGTTCCTTCGGGTATAGAAGACCAGTTATGTTTCTTAATAAATAATTAATAGAACTCATACAAATAAAAAGGAAGCTAACTTAGAATATAGTGTTGTACTCACTATGAAATTAGTGAACTATGTAAATCATTGCCAGATTAGAACCAAAGAATGTAAATAAAAGAAAATAACAACAATGTGGTATGTCATCACTAAGAGCTGATACTGGTAACTAGGCCATGGTTGCTGACTGTTTTTTTTTCCTTCTAGAAGTTTACCACTTGAGACCATATAAAGAAAAAGAAGACTAAAGAGATGATAAGATTTGGAGAGAGGTTTTTTAAAAGTGGAGTTATGCTTTGGCTAGTGATTGGATCACATAGGGAGAGTTACAATTTAGTTAAGTTATGATTTGGACAGCAAATGGGATCACATATAAAGTTAAAATTATGATTTGGACTGTGTAGGGATTACATGTAAAAAAATGAGTAACAGACAGTTATGATTGTATTTCCATTTATTGAAGAGTAATAGATCCATTGAATAGATAAGTCATGTTCATTTAGTAATAAAAATATTCTTCTTGAATTAAGACTGGTCATAGATTGGCTTATTCAAATGAAGGTGTTTGTGAAGGAATGATTATAAAGTGTTAACTGAACTTCTGAACAACAAAGCAAAAAGCGAAGTACTAACTGGTTATAATTAGTCGTAAGTACTTTTTAACTTTATACAAACATGAGTTATGAATGTAAAATATTAATTTTTGGAGTCTAATTATCTTTACCTCATATTTTTAGATATTTTAAAGTGGTACTTTTGAAATGGTTGTCACGGATGGTGGGTTGAGTTTTGTTGGGTACCTACCCAGTATATCCATTACTGGGAATAAAGATGCAAACCAGTTTCCAAAGTTCACTTGCTCCCTGTACCTCTGTCTGAATACCCTATTCCTTTGAAGGATTAGAGCTGTATTTCTCATTGTCTGGCAGTAAAGTGGAAATGTATGTCATTGTTAATCCCAATTAACTGCAATTTGTGAAGATATGGCTACAGCTGCCCCTGGGGTTACCCTTGTATGTCCTGATGGAAGGAAACTCCACTTGCATACTTTAGAATTGACCATATCTGTCTTACCCAATAGTATTTGTTAGAGAGGCCCTTAGCTCTACTGTAAAGATTGTATAGTCCTCTTGACTACGCTCCATTTGTTGATTGAGTGTCCCAGTCTTGGAAATTTAATAATGGTATCATCTTGCAGAGTACTGAGATGAGGATAGCAGGATTGTATTATCTCAGTAGCGAGTTTTAAAGTTTGTTTAGATGCTCAGAAGTCTGTCAATCTCTCATACTTATCTTTTTAAGCCTCAATAGTTACCCATTTTCACTTTTGCTTCATTCATTATATTCTTTGTTATTCATTTCTCATTTTACCATTTGTCTTGGTTTTATGGAATTTTATTTCTCTCTCTTATTCTCTAAGTAAGATTATATTTGGTGTCAGTGACATTGATGTTGCAATTAGTTAACTAATCACCCATTCTCATATAAAACCTGAATCTGAAAGTCTTGTAATTAGGGTGTCCATATGTCCCAGTTTTCAGAGAGCTGTCCTAATCTTTAGAAAAAAGTTTTCAGGGCAAAAAAATGACTCGTCTGTCATTGGATTTCATAAGTTTTGGGAATGAGTGAGTTAAATATGTCATGGCTTCACACAAATTATGGAGTTAGTTGGTATTCCGATGTTACTGAGGGGGGGGTTGATGTTTATCTCTTCATAAGAGTGGTGATTTGATAAAATATATTGTTTCACTTTTACATATTTTAAGAGTTATTAATTATATACTATGCGAATGTGAAACTATAAGGTGTTAAAAAGTTATATTTTATCAACACGTAATTTCATCTAGAAATATTTAGGCATGTTAAATTAGTGGTCTGGAAAAAGGCGTTTCTCATGCTATAAACAGCCAAAAATGATTGGGCTCTCTGGGGCTCCACCCTGGACCCCATTGGGGGAACTTACAATGCTCCCACAAACCCACAAATTGTGAGCCTCATTTCACTTGGCATATATTTCAGACATAATTATATCTGCACTCCACCTCTGCCCTTTTCAAATTCATGGTTCCGTCCCTGTCTTGGTTTTTCCAAGCACAAATCTGGACACCGTACTTGTAATGAAATAACTTTTGGAAGATTTCTTGTGATCAGGGATGGGAAACTGATAAATTTTTAAGTCCAGTTTTCAATTTAAGTTTTTAATTTTTTTTATTTGAGTTTATTTTTCGATTCAAGTTTTATATTTTTTGGTTTGATTCAATTTAAATTTTGATTCCAGTTTTTTTTTCAGACTTCTTTAAGAATTTCTTTATAGTATTTATATTATTTTTGGTGGGGGTACCCTGTTGACAAATTCAGATTTAATTTTATATTTGTGTTTGCATTCAATTTGTTTTTCAAAGAGAATTTGCTTTAGTAACTATCTTTACTTTTGTTTGATTAAACACCTAAGCATCTATAGCCAAGTGAATCAGCATAAAACTCATCTTTTTTTTTTTTTTACTTATTCGCTTCATTTCTTTCACATAGTTTTATTTAACAAAAACTTTCAATTCAAATGTTTTATTAATTCATACACTTTTTAAATTTTGAAGCACATGACATGTATAAAATATATAAATAATAGTATTAGAAAGGGGGAATAAAACAATTAAATGCACCTCTGTTTATTATATACAAAATACAAATACTTCGTAAACTTACATGTTCAAATTTTTAAAGTGAACAATTAAAGTAGCGTCAATGCTTTTGGGCAACAAATTGTTTCTTTGAGGACTTAAAATCAATCTGAAAAGGGAAAAAGTCATTCCACACTAATGGAACTAAAAGCCATTCCACATCAAATTAAAGGATAAATGGATATTTTAAATCCATACAAATGTTAAGTCTCAAAAAAAGGAAAATAATTCGTTATTTATATTATTTTCACAATCCAAATGCTCCTCAAAACTGAAATGCAAAACTATTATTTTTAATCTATTCAAATTCAGATTTTAGTTTTTGATTGTTTTTCAATTTCAGTTCGAATTTTGATTTTAGTTGTCAGAATGTTTTTCAGTTTGAGTTTTTTTCGATTTCAGTTCCTAAAATAATATCTGTTTTATCAGTTTATCAATTCCAGTTCAATTTGGTTTCCCATCCCTGCTTGTGATAAAACTTTTTACTTCTGTAGCTTTATAAAATTATAAAAATTTATAATTATTTTTTGTCTCTATCAAATATTTACATGTAATGTATTTAAAAAAATTTGTTTCAGAGATCTGAAGATTCATGTCAGAAAGAAAGCCTCGAACTTTATGATCCAAATTCAGAAGAAATTTCAAAAGTTGAGAATCATAAACAAGATTGTAGTGTGTTATTGAGTAAGCAAATTCTGTTCAGAAGAATTCAGTGTTCCAAATACCCACTGGTTAAGCTTAGAAAACTGAATATTGATGACCATAAACTGGGGACTGATGCTAAACCTTTAAATAAACAGGTAAGATGAAAAAGTTTTCTCAGTTTATTTGAAAGAAGTCTGGTGACACACTACTAACAGTAGTCAAATAGTAGAGTAGAAGTCAGAAAGGTGAAAATTATTCTTTAAATATTATAATATAGGCCTAATTAATGACAAAATGCATTTGATATTTGGAATTGAAAAATTTATAAGTTTACTTTGTCAAGAAATTATTTGAAATGAATATGAGAATAGAGTGATTTTACTATTTTCTATTTTACATAGTTGATTATAACAATTTTGATGCTTGCAATAAGTCTCAATAATGAGTTTGATTACATGATGAAGCAAAGATGAATGCAGTAGGGATGTACTAGACATCTGGGTATGGCACTGGAAAGAAGGAGCTGCAGCCCTGTTCTAAAGTATGAAACTATAACTGGATATCAAATGAAAATCTTGCTCTGGCTCCAGTTTACCTCATAAGGTTCTAATAATATGATGGAAATGAAGATGATTGAAGACTGTGGTCCAAAGTTTTAATTGATAAGCAAGGTCTAGAACAGTGAAATGAACATGTTATTTTGGCAGACAGTTGTAAAACTAGTAAAACATAGGACATGCAATGACTGTTTGAGAATTAGTTTTTGATGAAAATATTTGATTAAGCAATTTTAATCAGAACTGATGTATGCATATAACTATTTGCCAATCAATCAGAGTAGCCTAGCCTCCTCCCCTCTCCCAGCTGACTTAATTATGCTTGAAATTAGAATGCCTTTCAAAGATATTTTTTCTGCCCTATCTGGGCTCAACTGTAAGAAGGTGGACAGTCCTGAAGGTTCTCTTCTGTTGTTCTGAAGAAGTGTGCTTCTGTGCTTACACTATGCCTAGGCAAACTATTTCATCTTTATCTTTGATCTGCTACATTTCATTCAGCCTGTTCCAAAGAAGGGTGACCCCTCTGAACCCTCTAACTATCATCCAATTGCTTTGATTTCTTGCCTTTCTAAAGTTTTTGAATGACCACTGTTCTTCTTCAAAGTCTATTAATAATGGTGTTCTTCAGAGGCCTGTTCTGTCACACGCTTCCTTTTATTTATTAACTAATGATCTTTTAAGTTCTACTTCCAATCCTCTCCACTCCTTTGCCAATGATTCCACTTTTAATTTCTCTACCCACTTCAAAAAATGTCCCTCATAACAATTCCTCCATGCTTTGCATGAATCAGCTATGACACACTGGACCTCTAATCTTTCTGCTATATCTGACTGGGACAGAAAAATCCTTGTGGCTTTCAATGCCTCAAAAACTCAGTTCCTTCACTTGTCTACTCATCACACTCTTCCACACAACTATCTCCTTATCTTTAACAATACACAACTCAATCCTTCCTCTTCTGTAACATTCTTGGTGTTTCCTTGTGATCTTTCCTGGAAAGACCTCTGTAAAACAGCTTCTTAGAGGTTGTGTATTGTGTTGACTCTGCAGTTTCTTCATCCCCACTCATTTGCTGTCTCTGTACAGAGGGGAGTCTCATTTGCTCCTGTGAGGAGCTCTACCTGACTGTGTGGAATCAAGGGCTTTTTGTCTTGTCAGTTTCCCACCTTATACTGCCTCTCTCCATTTTTTCTCTCTTCACTGCAATGTTGCTTCACTCTCTCTACTGTTTCTACTATAACAGTCACTGCTCTTCTGAACACACTAACAGCATGTTGCCTCCTTTAATGAGAGCATGCAGTACCTGACTTCCAACACATTCTCATCACCTTTCTGCCCAACTCTGTAACACAAAAGGTTAATCAGTATTCTCAATCTTTCATCTACTCAACTGGTCAACTCTGAAACAACCTTCCTCAGTCCATCTTTCCCCATATCTTTGACCTTCATTTTTTGATGTTTCATGTGTCCAAACATTGCAGAAACTCTGGACTTTGATTCTGGCACTCCCTTCTGAGGGAAGGGGAGAGTATTTTGCAGGCATTCACCCTTCGCTCCCTTGCATCATTAAAAGGCATTGGACTGTTAATCTGAAGGATATAGGTTTGGCTCTTAACTCTGAGCTCAGATTTCAGTGATTAAGGTGGTTTCTATGGGTTTACCTTTGTAGGGTAATGGACAGGGCCTAAAAACTATTTATTCCTTTCATTATGGACTTTCAGTGTTACTATTGAGGTTAACAAACCCCCAAATCATCATTGTTATTCATATGGTTTCGGTTGACTGAAATTAGTTTGAACTCGGATTTGAAGAACAAATAAAGTTTGATTTTTCTTTTTGGTAAGAAAACTTGCCCCCATTTGAAGCTTACTTTATTAAACTAAGTAGTTCACTGACTGTTCTGTACATTCTCTGAACCAGATATTAATAAAATAAATTTTACTTTCACAGCATTTAGACAATGTTAGGAATTTCAGTGCCAAAATGATTTTAATCAAAATAGAAAATTTTTTAAATTTGTATGAAAGAGGGTTAATATATTTTGGCATACTAGTAAATGTAAGGCAAACTTAAGCTACAGAAGCTCAGGGGCATCAGTACCTCCCAGTTGTGGTAGGAGTGGGCAGACTTGAGCCACACAGATACAAGTGCTTATCAAACCAGCCCTTAACTGGTTTGCACACACATAGACAAGACAAAGTATAGGTTGTCTGCAAATCCTTTACAGTACAAGAAGATCACTTTATGGTGTAGAAGTTCTTAGAAATTAGCTAATGTAGAACTAATCATCCATGAATTATTCAAGAATATTTTAATCAAACCATTGAATAAAAACTAATAATAAAAGAGAGTTGTATAGAAACAACACAGTAAACTGCAGAATTAAAAAATTATTTGTGTTTTGATCAATGATAAGTTTGTTTGCATTCTCTGTAGCAGGAAAATATGAAGCATAAATATTATGGTTTTAGCTGAGTTATTGGCTTAAAACAAAATGTTTAAACTAAACTAATTTTATATAAATCATTTGCAGCATTCCAAAGCAAAGCAGAACCCAATATCAAAATTAGAACTTCAAACAACCAAGTCTTTACTTAATTTTGAACATAATGGAAACCACAAAGACCAACTCATCGAAAAGATTATATTTAACTGTTATATTTGCACTTATCAGACAAAGTTGAAGAAAAAACTTAGAAGTCATTTAAGAGTTCATACTGGAGAAAGAGAAAAATCTTTTAAATGTGATATTTGTTCTTACACTGCAGCACGCAAAAGTAGGCTTGGAGTGCATTTAAGAGTTCATACTGGAGAAAAACCTTTTAAATGTGATATTTGTTCTTACACTGCAGCACAGAGAACTAATCTTCAACAGCATTTAAGAGTTCATACTGGAGAAAAACCTTTTAAATGTGATATTTGTTCTTACACTGCAGCACATAAAAGTCGTCTTCAAGTGCATTTAAGAGTTCATACTGGAGAAAAACCTTTTAAATGTGATATTTGTTCTTACACTGCAGCACGCAAAAGTCTTCTTCAAAAGCATTCAAGAGTTCATACTGGAGAAAAACCTTTTAAATGTGATATTTGTTCTTACACTGCAGCACAGAGAACTACTCTTCAACAGCATTTAAGAGTTCATACTGGAGAAAAACCTTTTAAATGTGATATTTGTTCATACACTGCAGCATGCAAAAGTCTTCTTCAAGTGCATTTAAGAGTTCATACTGGAGAAAAACCTTTTAAATGTGATATTTGTTCTTTCACTGCAGCACTGAAAAATACTCTTAAACAGCATTTAAAAGTTCATACTGGAGAAAAACCTTTTAAATGTGATATTTGTTCTTACACTGCAGCACATAAAAGTAGTCTTCAACAGCATTTAAGAGTTCATACTGGAGATAAACCAAGAGAAAAACATTTTAAATGTGATATTTGTTCTTACACTGCAGCACACAAAATTCATCTTAAACAGCATTTAAGAGTTCATAGTGGAGAAAAACCTTTTAAATGTGATATTTGTTCATACACTGCAGCACGCAGAGATAATCTTCAACAGCATTTAAGAGTTCATACTGGAGAAAAACCTTTTAAATGTAATATTTGTTCATACACTGCAGCATGCAAAAGTAGTCTTCAAGTGCATTTAAGAGTTCATACTGGAGAAAAACCAAGAGAAAAACCTTTTAAATGTGATATTTGTTCTTACACTGCAGCACGCAGAGATAATCTTCAACAGCATTTAAGAGTTCATACTGGAGAAAAACCTTTTAAATGTGATATTTGTTCATACACTGCAGCATGCAAAAGTAGTCTTCATGTGCATTTAAGAGTTCATACTAGAGAAAAACCTTTTAAATGTGATATTTGTTCATACACTGCAGCATGCAAAAGTAGTCTTCGAGTGCATTTAAGAGTTCATACTGGAGTAAAACCTTTTAAATGTGGTCTTTGTTCTTACACTGCATCACAGAAAAGTCATCTTCAAATGCACTTAAGAGTTCATACTAGAGAAAGGATAGGGGATTTGAAAAAATAGTTCCCACATGGTCCCAGTGTGTCGTAAAAGGCGACTAAAAATAAGGGATGGGTGCAGGGGAAACCCTTCCCACCCAAATGTAGCTTTCCACAAAAAAGAACGGAATGTAATGTCTACTAAGGAAAGCTCACACACTGGAAGGACATCACCCAAGATAAAAAGGTCCCCTCAACCCGCTTATGCACCAGGGTGGGTGAAGTGAGCAATGGTGCAACTTTTCTCAGTCCCAGAGAAGATTCTTCACCAAAGGGATCAATGTGGGGAATCCCACCAGGTCAAGGTATTGACCCTGGACCCCAGCTTTTCCATCAGACAATGGGCTCAACAAAAACATATAAAGAACGTAATCCTAGTGGCAAATCAACGCTAAGCCAAGTTCAGATATAGTTGAAGTGTTTGGCTTCGGGTGGAAGCCCTACTTACAGCTATTAAAAAGACTAAAAGGAGTATAAACCAAAAAAGAGAAACCTTTTAAATGTGAGATTTGTTCTTACACTGCAGCATGCAGAAGTAGTCTTCAAGTGCATTTAAGAGTTCATACTGGATAAGGGATAGGAAATGTAATGAATTCTTCCCACGTAGCCCCAGCGTGTCATAAAAGGTGACTAAAAATAAGGGACATGTGCAGGTATTCTGAAAACACCTCCCACCTGCGTGTAACTTTCCACAAACAAGAATAGGACATAATTTCTACTAAAGAAAACTCATACTGGCAGGCCATCACCCAGGATAGAAAGGCCCCTCATCCTGCTTAGACACCAGGGTGGGTGAGGAGAGCAATGGTGCAACTTTTCTCAGTCCCAGAGAAGAAACTTCACCAAAGGGACCAATGCAAGGGACCCCACCAGGTCACAGTATTGACCCTGGACCTTAGCAATTCCAACAGAAAGTGGCCCCAAAAAGAAACGTACATAGGTGTGACACAATAAAATGGACTATTGGAAAAAAGATAATTTTGCACTGCGCATAGAGGAGGAAATTAGTAATATTAAACAAAGCGCCCTTACAGAAGCAAATGAGGACTGTATTGCCAGAGAAGGAGGAGAAAGAGAGGAAAAACTTAAAAGATTGTGGACAAGAGAAGAGAAATGGACACTGATGTGGGCTACAAAGTATACCAGACAGAAGCATGAGAGACAGAAGGACATCACAAGGGAATGGAGAGAGATCTTCCACTTTTGCCCATGTAAGAGAGAGATTCCAGCTACAAGATTGACTACTCAAAAGCACAACTTCACAGCCCAGAAAGTATTTAGTGGACAAGAAATCGAATACATGAATGATGAAATAGATAAGCTTATCCGCAGTGAAACCAGCCCAATAATAAACCGTATTCCACTATTCCAGGGTCCTAATACAGCCCAAAATGATGATGATTCATTGGATAGCTCACTGGATAGACAAAACAGGCAGCAGACCAGCCAACAATCTCTAACCAATCCAAGCCACCAGATAGGAATTGGGTGGCTCACCGCCCAGTTCACCCGGACCCTCTGGCTCACCGCCCAGTTCACCCCGGACCCTCTGGCTCACCGCCCAGTTCACCCCGGACCCTCTGGCTCACCGCCCAGTTCACCCCGGACCCTCTGGCTCACCGCCCAGTTCACCCCGGACCCTCTGGCTCACCGCCCAGTTCACCCCGGACCCTCTGGCTCACCGCCCAGTTCACCCCGGACCTCTGGCTCACCGCCCAGTTCACCCCGGACCCTCTGGCTCACCGCCCAGTTCACCCCGGACCCTCTGGCTCACCGCCCAGTTCACCCCGGACCCTCTGGCTCACCGCCCAGTTCACCCCGGACCCTCTGGCTCACCGCCCAGTTCACCCCGGACCCTCTGGCTCACCGCCCAGTTCACCCCGGACCCTCTGGCTCACCGCCCAGTTCACCCCGGACCCTCTGGCTCACCGCCCAGTTCACCCCGGACCCTCTGGCTCACCGCCCAGTTCACCCCGGACCCTCTGGCTCACCGCCCAGTTCACCCCGGACCCTCTGGCTCACCGCCCAGTTCACCCCGGACCCTCTGGCTCACCGCCCAGTTCACCCCGGACCCTCTGGCTCACCGCCCAGTTCACCCCGGACCCTCTGGCTCACCGCCCAGTTCACCCCGGACCCTCACCACCACATCGACAGCAAATAGAAATGGAGGAGGAATTGGCAAATCTAATTGAAATTGTTAAAACCATGAATATGGAAAGCTGGCCCCAACTCATCAAACTTAGTAAAAACAGGCAGTTTAAACAACTATTATGTAGAGTAAATGTAGCAATTAATATACTAGTCCCAGTCAGACATGGGGTCAATTCCTGGGTTTCTATTACTGTTAACTTTTGATTCCTTCTATTACTATTACTTTAATTTTCATCTGTTACTCTTACTTTTGTATGTGGAGTACTTCACTCATTAGAAGCAGTGTGTTAACAAATATTTGTTTCAACCAAATCATTACAATTTCAGAGACTAGGTCTTGATAAATTTTACTTTATTGAAGGAAAAATTTGCCATAATATTAGTTCACATGTTTATTTTAGTTTAGAGTAGATGTAGTTCATTTTTCAGTTCTTTGTTCATACAATATATCCATTGCCACTGTAATAGAAAAGTAATAGACTATTATTTATTACTTTGCCTTCCATTACTATTACAGCCCAAAAATTATGTTGTTATTACTATTAATTGAAAAATCCTGTAATAGTCTGTTACTATTACCCCATGTCTGATCGCAGTCAACATAGACCTTACTGAACTAAATCAGGTAAATTATGCTGCTCGCCTATATATGCAAAGGAAACTGGTCCCAAATTTCATACCAAAGCCCCCCAGTCAAAACTGTAAGTGCAAATCAAAACCTCCTCCCTGGAAAGTTAAATTAACTAAACAACTTACACAAGCCAGGCGTGAACTGAACCAAATAAAACAATATTTCCAAACATCCCTGCCACAAGGAAAACTCAAAAAAACAAATAGGGAAAATAAAGAGAAAGTATAACTTGAGAGATAATCACCTATGTGACAAGGCGCTGGAGTTGGAGGGAAAAATCCTAGCCATAGCCAATAGGATTAGGAATAAACAAAAGCAGATTGACATTAAAAAACCACAACAAACAATTTTCATCCAACTCTAGAGGCTAGTACCAAAATCTTATTAGAGAGGGAATAGCAGTCCATGATCCACCAGATCATACCTGGCTGGAGTCATACTGGAAGCCCCTCTTTGAAGGAAGATGACCAAGAGTCAGAGAGATACTGCAAGAAGCTCACCAGTGGAGCATCCTTTGTGGAATCCATATTGATGATCTGAAAGAAGATTGTGAGAAGAGAGGTGTTTAAGCATCTTATTAAGGATAGATTCAGAACTTTAGAAAAGAAAGAATCAAAGCAATTGGATGATAGTTAGAGGGTTGAGAGCAGTTACTCTTGTTTGGAACAGGCTTCCAGTAGGAAGGAAAAGTCCCAGAGGAGAAACAAAGATGAAAGAGTTTGCCTAGGCAGGGTATCAGTGCAGAAGCACAGTTCATTCTTGAGAACAACTGGAGGAACAGCATCAGGATTGTGTGCCATCTAAAAGTTGATCCCAGATAGGGCAGAAAGAATATCTTTGGAAGAGATTCTAATTAGAGATAAGATATATCTACATAGATACAGTTTAGTTTTGACAAGTGTTCAAAGTGCATTATTAGGAAAGGAAAGAAGGTGAGAGCAGAAAACCTAGAATTAGCTGAAAATGTTATAAGTGGAGATCCAGAAGATGCCACCTAGAAGTATCTAGGAATTGAAGAAAATGGCAAGAACAAGATAGATTAATTGATTAAGCAAATGCACAGATCCACTGTAGTTAGTACAGGCCAATACCTTATTAGTGCCAACAATCCCCATATAAACCTTGTACAAAAACATCATGACAAGAATCATAACCAAAACCTTCAGTCACCCAACTAGCAAAACACTTTTCACCAACTAACATTCATGAAGTGACATAAATACCAAAGAGTAATAGCACAAGAGAGTTGGAAAGAGTTTACTGGAGATTAACAAAATGAAAAAGTTGAGCAGTTGAGGTACAGTGCCAGAGCAGGCAAATTTGCAGCAGAAATAGAAAAAGATTACATTGATAAGTAGAGAATGCTTTAATGGTTATATAGAGGCACCTTAGGTTTTGATGGAGAGTAAATTGTGATGGATGCTTAAGATCAAGCACTATACACAAATGAATTTAAAAAGATGGCTGGCATTTCACTTAATGATAAATGCCAGTTTTGCTAACAGTTAAGTAGAGAGTATGGAGCACTTAGTGAAGTTAGTGTTGGGGTGTACAAAAACTTGTGGAGGATGGATATTATGCAGACATAACAAGATATGTAGGCTCATCCATTGGTGCCAATGCAAAAAGCACCAGATCCCAGTCACCAAAAGGTGACTGAAAAGGTGGGATCATAACCCACAACCAATTGTAGGAAATGAAGAGATTACCATTTTCTATGACCACCATACTCAAAGGCGCACACAGAAAACAGAGCAATAAAACCAGACAAAGTAATATGGGAAAACAACAACCCCACCTTTGATAATAGATGCAAGTGTTCCAAATGATAATGGAATTAGTGAGAGAAAAAGAGAGAGAGAGAATATCAACCTATATGAAAAACCAGTATCAAGAACAACTGGTGTCCCCATGTATTAGATATAATACCTGTCAGAACTGAAGCTGTAGGAATAATGAAAATCTTAAAGAACTATCTGGAGGATATTAAAGCATCAATAGCAAATGGTGAAGTACAAATTGAGGCATTAAGATAAACAGTAACTATCTTGAAAAGAGTGCTCAGGATTAACTTGTATCAATAAGCATTGCATAGACAAAAATAAGTCACTGGAATGGCTAAAAAGAGGAATTGAAATTTGATAGAGGATGATAATAGGAGCACAAGATCAAACTCACTACACAAATTGATTTAAAAATGTGAGGGGTCTCCAACAATGATAAGTGTTTCTTCCACCAACAAATAAATTGTCAGCTACCTAATATGAGGGTACCAAACCCTCCTGACAGGCCTGGATCAAGGGGGGGGCACAGTGGGCATTTGCCCTGGGCTCCCTGATGATTTTTTTAATAGCCCCCCCCCCCCCCCCCCCCAACAAAATATAAACATATCAGTGGATGATAGATATCTAGATATCAGTGGTATGTTGGTGGATCTTTTGGATGAGCAGTGTTGTGAGATTGCCTTTTTCCAAGCTCTTTGTAGCTTTTTGTGGCCAATTGCCTGAAAATTTGGGCAGTGGCTTATGACTTATTATTTAGCTTATTTTAAAAAAAAAACCTCAGGGTTAAGATTTGAAAATATTTTTATTAAACTTTATATTACAAATTGTGGATTTCAAATCAAGTTCAATCTTTCAAGATTTTTGTTGTAATTTTGCAGAGTTTCAGTAATAATAATTGGCAATGTTGCTTAGTTGAATCTACATGTGATTATGGTTCTGCTGCACACTTCATTTTAGTGTTAATGAATATTTTTGATAAATTATCACTGATAGTTGTGATAACATTGTTCAATTACTATTCATTCATTTTTTAAATGTCTAATAAGTCAATATTTTGTAATAATTAATATATATTTAATAATTATATTTAATTCATGTATATTTAATAATAGGCTTACTATAATTTTCTTTCCTCAAACTGGGACACTTAGTTAATTAAATGCACACAGTGGCATGACTAAATTTTTTTGGGCCCCCCTTAAGTAATGTGCCCTGGTGCCCTCGAACCCATGATCCGACCCTGCCTCCTGACAAATGACCACTATGCAAAGAGAAACAATAGAATATGTAGTTTACTACACTGGGAGATTTGCAAAAATAGTGGCATTGCAGCTAATAAACAATCCTGAAATGTGAGCCCCAACCAACTACAGGAAATGACACACAACATATTTCATGATAGAGTGATTGCAGAAGGAGGACTGATTGAAAATAGGGCGGTGAAGTCTGACATTATCAAAGTATAAAAGGGAGAGAGAAGCAAATATCATTTATGCAAGTGTGCCAAGTGACTGGCATAAACAGAGTAGGGAGAGAAAAGTAACAACATAATAAATATAATACCAGCAACAGGTGTAGTAAAATAGAACATGTCACAGTATTTGGACCAGATACCAGGCAGACCATCCACACTGAGAAAAACAGTGTGTATGAGAAAAAGCATTTAAATATGAGATATGTTCCACACTGCAGCACAGAAAATGAGCTTCAAGTGCTCTTGAAAGTTTCATCCATAATGAAACTAGGTCACCACAGGCAGAAAGGAATACTAGAGAGAGAAAGAATAGAAACTAAGGCAAATAACACAAAGGAAAAAGATGTTTGCAGAGGACCTATCAAAAGTGTACAGGGAGTTTAAAAAGGATAAACTGAAGTTAAAACACCCTTTCCAAAAGAATTAGTCAAGCAGTTCTGGAAGAGTATTCATGAGAGTGTGGTCTGACACAATGAAGATGCAAATTGAGAATAGTGAGGGGAGGAGGTGAGGATATCAAACAAATGGAAATGGAAAAAATAATGACACCAGAGATTAATAGGAAAATAAAAAAAGTACTAGGCCAGAAAAAACAAAAATTCTGGCTTAAGAAATTAACATCACTGAAAGAACATCTAACAGAATGCTTAATTAAATTAATTAAGGGAACAAGAAATATTAGGGTGGAATGGATTCTGAATGGATGACCAAAGGGAAGAAATTATCATCAAAATCTGAGGAGTTACATTGTGGTAGGAAATATTTAGGCCAGGATTAGGCCTACATTTCATAACTCCATATAAATAATTATAGTAAGCAGGGGCGCATTTACAGTGTGTGGGGCCTTGGGCAAACTATTTCTCGGGATGCATTATTTTAGCGTGTTAATGAATGACAATATTTTGTAACGCACATAACAGATATATTTTTTTAACACACACAAAACACATGCGGAAGCCATTCGGCTTATTAATGTGATATTAAAGACTATAACTTAACTATGTACACATACAGTGTACACAGCTACACAGTTGTAATGCACTTAATAAACAGCTACACAGTTATTGTAATGCACTTAATAAACAGCTACACAGTTATTGTAATGCACTTAATAAACAGCTACACAGTTGTAATGCACTTAATAAACAGCTAAACTGTACAGCTTACTGTACCGTAGATAGAGTGTAGATTTGTAATGAATATTACATAGGATGCTTCCTGGCTTTTTGTTTGGAAAACTGCGTGATTGTGTCCTCGAAACTCTCAGACTGCAACACCTCATGCTCTATACTCAACAGCGCCAGGGACGAAAGGCGCTCCTGGCCCATTGTGGAGCGAAGGTAATTTTTGATCAGTTTGAGTTTCGAGAATGAACGTTCACCAGAACAGTTCGTGACAAACATACACAGGTATATTCTCATTGCTATTTCCATGTTTGGGAATGTGCCTTTCAGTTCGTTTGTGTTCATATGCCGATAAAATCTGTTGCACATGTCTTCACGTTCCATCTGGGATCTGTTTCACTTTCAGTGAGTTTTATTAGGGCAGTGAACTGCACAACTTCTGTTACCAGTTCTTTCTCCAGATCATCCGGATAACATTCTACTAGATGTTCAGCTGACCGTCGAAGACTGTCGCTGTCCAGGACTAGAAGGAAATACAAAAATGCAAATCTTTTCTGCAGGACAGCGTACGCTTCTAGACAAGTGTTCAGAGTGGTACACAGTTTATCAATTATTGGTAGAAATGCAGTGGTCTGAAATGAATCTCTTGGTGTCAGGTTCGTATCTTTGGCAGTTCCGATTTCGTCATGATGGCATTTTCTCATCTTTGTGCGTTGAGTCGATTCCTTGTATACTCGATGACCACACTTTCCGATGCCCTGGTCCTCGAATTCGTCAAATCTTGATCTGAGATCTTCAAACAAATTGCAGTAGTGATTTCAGCAAGAGGGTGGCTGAGTCTAACAACATTCCTTGTTTTTGCAGAGATGCATTCGTTTTTTTTAAATTGTTCGAGAATAGTGTTTCATAAAACCAATAAAATGGCTGTTTCGAGTTGTTGAAGCTGTTTAGACAATCCCCTGGCTTCGATCCTGGCTTCCGCTTTTTGGCTGGTATCTACCGCTAGTTCATCCAATACCACGATATTCTCGGCGTAGCCTTTGGTTAAAGATTGGATGGCATCTGATCTGGCTGACCAGCAGGTATCAGAGAGACCTTTGTTGATTACTATCGAGAACCTCTACATGTCAACGCCATTGGTATGTTGAGGAGACGAGAAACGTGTAGACATTCTGAATGAGCATAAACAATTCAACGGCTGCTGTGCAACTGTCCACAGCTGATTTACCAACAAGATTTAGTGAGTGGCACATGCATGGCACAAACTCAGCATACAGAGATTTTGACTTGATGTGGCTCTTTACGCCACTGTGTTTCCCTGCCATATTGCTTGCATTATCATAAGTGTCCTCTGCAGTCTCCAATTTGAATGCCATGCGTCTCTAGAAAGTTGAGGACCACATCGGCGATTCCTTTCCCTGTATGTGTGTTCATAGAATAAACTGTAGAAATCGCTCGACGGACCCAGACTCAACCACATATCTGATGGTAAAGCACAGTTGATCGGTGTGGGAAACATCAGGCATAGAGTTGACGGATAGAGAGTAGTATTTTGACTCTTGGATTTCTCGGATAATCGTCTGAAGTACTTTATTGGCCATCAACCTTTGTTGGCATGCTCGCTTATATTCGCAGCTAGAAAACTCATACTTACTTAAAAGTTCCAAAATTCCGTAATAGTTGCCGTTGTTTGGTGAACCGAAATGGGAGTCGTGTCCACGAGTTGCTAGTCCTCGTGACGTGATATACTTGATAACATCGACACAGTGCCGCAAAACTTCCTGCCAGTATATGAAAATAAAAACCCACTCTAATAGAGTTTATTTCCACGACAGTTTCGACGCCCACTGGCATCCTCCTCGGGTGGATACAGAAACACGAATGAACCAAAACAAGAGGGAAAAGCAGTCCAGGGACCGACCGTTAAGAAATTCGCACCTAGGTTAGATCCCATTCTCCCGACACCGGAAGGGCATTTTCATTAAGTACATTCGCGCAAATTTTTTAAAACTATCTTCCTCTTCTAAACATACAGATTCTATTATATTTTTACATAATTATTACATTTATTATTAAATTTATTACATTTAATATTGCATAATTATTTATTACAGAAATTATAAATTTATTAATACATTGGTTATTACATTATTGTTTATTATACAGAACTTATAAACCGAAAAACGAATGAAAAAAGCCGATTAGGAAACAATCCAGAAACCAATGAGAAATTCGCACCTAGGTTAGATACCGTTCTCCCGACACTGGAAGGGCATTTTATTACAGGGTCCGCTTACAAGTACATTCCCACAAATTAAAACTATCTTCTTGTTCTATACATACAGATTCTAATATTTTGACATAATTACTGCATTTATTATTACATTTACATTTTTTAACATTTATTATTATTACCTTTACCCTAATTATTAAATTTATAATATTACCTTTATTATTACATCTGTTGCATTTATATTTATTTCCACATTTATTACTTCCATTATTACATTTACTAAAGGCGAGTAAGGAAACATTCTAATCCAGAGACATTTAAGAAATTCACACTTAGGTTCGAACACGTTCCCACGACTCCGTAAGGGATTTTTTGACCAAGAATCTCGTTAAAGGGTCTAACTTATAAGTACCTTCGCACAAATTAAAATTATCTACTTTTTCTATACACACAGATTCTATTATTTTTCTTTTGACATAATTATTACATTTATAAAGTACCTTACTGGATTCCCAATCTATAGCATGATTATTTTGGCTGGCGTGATAAAAAATGGCATTATTAGTATTACAACTTCTGAAGGCATATTTGTGTTCTTTAATACGGGTTTCAATATTTCTTCCAGTTTCATCCACGTATACTAAATCACAACTTTTACAGGGAATGCTGTAGACGCAGGCTTGTTCCTCTTTTGCCACGTTATTCCTAACCAATTTACTTTTCACGGTAGACGAATATTTGAACGCCAAAGCAAACTTAAAATCTTTCGTCAACGGTTTTACTTTTTCTAAGCCGGCAATGTAAGGCAAACTCACATATTGTTTTTGGTTAACTGAAGGTTCCCGAGGGGCATAAAAAGATTTTCTGGCTTTAAAATACGCCTTACTGATAAACCACTCGGGATATTTTAAATCCTTAAAAATGTTCCAAATCTTTGAATTTTCCGGGTCCAGCAAATGTGGGCTACAAATCCTGAGTGCTCTTAGAAACATGGAAGAAATAATTGGGCTTTTAACCCCTTCATCATGATATGAAAAATAATGAATGTACGAATTACAATGAGTAGGTTTTCTATAGACCGTGAAATTGGGCTTTCCGCTTTCGTTAATGACCAAAACATCTAGAAAAGGTAATTGTTTGTCGTTCTCCCATTCATATTTAAATTTAATAGAGGGAACAAGATTA
Source organism: Bathynomus jamesi (assembly GCA_023014485.1). Classification (NCBI taxonomy): domain Eukaryota; kingdom Metazoa; phylum Arthropoda; class Malacostraca; order Isopoda; family Cirolanidae; genus Bathynomus; species Bathynomus jamesi. The sequence goes on along the minus strand of JAJOZX010004523.1, from coordinate 111,873 downwards.
TTTAATGACTGAAAGAAAGTGTCAAAGTTGTTCCAGTGGTCAGGCCAAAATGAGAAAATATCATCTACATAACGAAACCAAATTAGATTCCTGGGACATATTGTTTGCAACAATTCCGGCTCATAGTATTCCATGTATAATGTACTCAGTATTGGGGATAAAGGAGACCCCATTCCCATACCAAAACGTTGCAAATAAAATTCTTCACCGAAGGAGAAGGCATTATTGGTGACACAGAGTTTTATCAGTTCTAAAAATACAGATGTGGGCATGCCTAGTTCTACGTTACATGTTGGCAATTTTCTATCTAAAAAACTAAGTTTGCTTTGGCGTTCAAATATTCGTCTACCGTGAAAAGTAAATTGGTTAGGAATAACGTGGCAAAAGAGGAACAAGCCTGCGTCTACAGCATTCCCTGTAAAAGTTGTGATTTAGTATACGTGGGTGAAACTGGAAGAAATATTGAAACCCGTATTAAAGAACACAAATATGCCTTCAGAAGTTGTAATACTAATAATGCCATTTTTTATCACGCCAGCCAAAATAATCATGCTATAGATTAGGAATCCAGTAAGGTACTTTATAAATGTAATAATTATGTCAAAAGAAAAATAATAGAATCTGTGTGTATAGAAAAAGTAGATAATTTTAATTTGTGCGAAGGTACTTATAAGTTAGATCCTTTAATGAGATTCTTGGTCAAAAAATCCCTTACGGAGTCGTGGGAACGTGTTCGAACCTAAGTGTGAATTTCTTAAATGTCTCTGGATTAGAATGTTTCCTTACTCGCCTTTAGTAAATGTAATAATGGAAGTAATAAATGTGGAAATAAATATAAATGCAACAGATGTAATAATAAAGGTAATATTATAAATTTAATAATTAGGGTAAAGGTAATAATAATAAATGTTAAAAAATGTAAATGTAATAATAAATGCAGTAATTATGTCAAAATATTAGAATCTGTATGTATAGAACAAGAAGATAGTTTTAATTTGTGGGAATGTACTTGTAAGCGGACCCGTAATAAAATGCCCTTCCAGTGTCGGGAGAACGGTATCTAACCTAGGTGCGAATTTCTCATTGGTTTCTGGATTGTTTCCTAATCGGCTTTTTTCATTCGTTTTTCGGTTTATAAGTTCTGTATAATAAACAATAATGTAATAACCAATGTATTAATAAATTTATAATTTCTGTAATAAATAATTATGCAATATTAAATGTAATAAATTTAATAATAAATGTAATAATTATGTAAAAATATAATAGAATCTGTATGTTTAGAAGAGGAAGATAGTTTTAAAAAATTTGCGCGAATGTACTTAATGAAAATGCCCTTCCGGTGTCGGGAGAATGGGATCTAACCTAGGTGCGAATTTCTTAACGGTCGGTCCCTGGACTGCTTTTCCCTCTTGTTTTGGTTCATTCGTGTTTCTGTATCCACCCGAGGAGGATGCCAGTGGGCGTCGAAACTGTCGTGGAAATAAACTCTGTCTATTAGAGTGGGTTTTTATTTTCATATTTTGACCTTCACGTAGAAAAAAAGTGAAGTTTTTTTTTTGCATTTCTGCCAGTAGTTGCACTCCTTTTCAAACTGGTTCACCAGTTTCGAATCAACACGGCCGGAAACAGACTTTCTAACCAACAAATATCTCATCGACTCCATATGTTGCTCACATTTTCCGTGTGCTTCGACCGATTGTCTACTATGCTTCCAGTCGTTGAACCCGATTGTGAACTTGCTGTCCGCCCTCGACATTAATTCACAGACAAAACAGTAAACACAGCCTGTGGACTCAGAATAGCACAGCCATGACACCTCAATCCTCTCATTCGTTAGGCTATGTTTCTTAACAAATAATGTCTTCGTACATTGGCATGTTGTACCACTTTCAGTAGTTGAAGAGTTACTGAAGTTGCTGTCATAATTTCGGCGATCTGATGTTCCCTGCTCTATCCAGAACTCTCTAAAATCATCGGTCAGCACTTGTGGCCACAAACCAATGTCATTAATTGCATATCCTGAAGCTGGTGGGCCTGCTGAACTCAGGAATGTAGGATTTAGATGAGTCTCCTGAAAATGCAGCTGCTGAAGTAGTGGAGGAAGCTGCTGGGCTTGCTGAATGCACTGACGTAGATGCGTCTTCTGAAAACGCAGCTGCTGAAGTAGCGGAGGCAGCTGGTGGGCCTGCTGAAGGGGCTGACTTAGTTGCTGATGATTTAATCCAATTAGTCAGTTTCGGCACCGTCGCCAGAAACTCTTCTCTGTGCTTCTTATCCTTACGCTTTTCACTACCGGGTTTATATTTCCTCCTTCGATCCCGGTCACGGCTCGTTTCCATGTTGTACGTATTACAATGCCAACAATAAGAACATAAATCATGAATCTGCAACAGAAACAAGAAGTAGTAAGTTAGTAACAACATTAGAAATGAGTAACACTAACAAGAACAACAAATTAAACATCATCAAAGCAGATATTAGAATGCCTGATGCCATGCCACCTGCTGGAAAAAGTAAAACTCGTCGCAGATGACAAATACGTGACGTTTAATTTTTTTCAATTGAAATTTGCGGGGCCAATTGGGTGCAGGGCCTTGGACATTTGCTCGGTGCGCCACCCCTTAAATGCGGCCCTGATAGTAAGCATTACTTTGACTTAGTGTTGTATAGTTATTCTTCGAATATTGGCTTGGCCCCAGTGCCAGCCTTAGGCTGATGCAGCTGCTTAGGCCCCACACTAAATTTATGACAAGAAATAGTAATTTGTTGATTATTAAGAGAATATAATATAATGCTTGTAAGTTGATTCAGTTGTTTACTGCTGGCATTACTATAATTACATTACTTGTACTGAAAATGCTTGTATAATTATATGATAGTGTCCTTGTAGCTGTGTATAACTGTACTTTTTGGATTAAATTTATATTTGATGATAATGGCCTATTTTGAGTTTTGGTAGGAAGGTCCATGCAAACTCTAGGCTTGACTGTCCCAGGTCAATCTTTCTGTTTAGGGTGTAGGCCATTTACAGAATGTTCTGTCCAATGAACACTCTTTTTGTGTGTATGTTGGGTGGAAGATTCTGTAAAGAAACATTTTTGCAAACATTGGTTAATTACCCAATATTAAATGTTTTCTCTATATTATCATCTTGCATTGTTCTTGAATTACTGTATATATGTAATATAAAAATAGTAATATGTAATATCAGTTAAACTTTACATGTGATGTGATTATAGTTTTGTATCAAAATGAGCGCAGTAATCCCTCACTTTACGGAAGAGTTACATTCCATAAAATGCTTCCATAAGTGGATTTTCATATATTGAATCCTGTTTTCCCATTGAACTCCCATTATATATTTGGAGATAGTTTCTACAGAACAAAATCTTAACTCTACAGTGTAACACATACACATAATAATGCAACAAATTCAATTTCTGTAAAGCAAGGAATTACTGTACCCATAATATACATTAGGGTGTGTCAATTTTAGGGGTGAAATGACTAAATTGAAAATCATGTGATTTGGTAGCAATTCAATGTAATCATTTGGCATACAAAATAATATCCTTGCTTCAAAAACAATAAAAAATAACTCTTACCTACATCAATTTTAATTAAAAAATTCCATTTTTCCGTGAATTCGTAACAAAATAACAAATGTGCGCAAACATCCTATCAACATTTAAAGTGGCAATAAGATCTTTTTCATGCTGATCAGATATTTCCTTCATTATTTTTTCTTGTGCTCTTCTTATCTTATTATGATCTATCACTAAGGATGTATCCTCTCGGCTGATGAGGCCTGCATCTATCCAAGCGGCAGTGGCAATCTCTGCAGTCTCTTAGCCCCGTATGGTGGCGAATACTGGCAAGGGCAATGTTTGAGATGTCTTTAGTGTTGTATTTCATTCTCTTCGGCGAAGGTTCAGATGGCATTTTGGAGCTATATATATATATATATATATATATATATATATATATATATATATATATATATATATATATACAGGGTGTCCCGTAAGTCTGGACCCATAGGGAAAAATAATAAAATTACAAAATAGTCCAAAAATTTATTACATAATCTGTTCAAAGTGTCCGCCGTTGTGTCGCACACATAGTTGAAGACGCAATCTCCACTGCGACAGCACTTTCTGAATCACAGTCGCAGAAATTTCTTGACCCGCCTCCACAATGCGTGCTTTAAGGTGGAAAATGTTCTGAAGTTAGACCTCGTACACTTTGGCTTTCAAGTGGCCCCACAAATAAAAATCCAGCGGAGTAAGATCAGGGCTCCTTGGTGGAAACTCAACATGTCCTCGTCGTCCAATCCAGTGTTCTGGAAACTGTGTGGTAAGGTAAGGTAAAAATATATTATAAATCCCTATAGGTCCAGACTTAACGGGACACCCTGTATATATATGTATATATATATATATAATATATATATATATATATATATATATATATATATATATATATATATATATATATATAAAATAGTGTCTTCTTTTCAGGCTGCCGTAACCCGAACAGTCCCAGCGTAAATTCAACAAATTTCCCCCGCGCTCGCGAAAGTGTCGCAATTATAAACAATTTGAAGGTTCTATCCTTAAATGCTCGTAGCCTACGAAATAAAATAAACGAATTTTTTTAATTGCTTGTAAAGACTGATTTAATTGCGATAAATGAATCGTGGCTTAGCACTGAAACACGTGACTTTGTAGGGGAATATCAAATTAAAGGTTATAGACTTTTTGTTAAAAACAGAATAGGTAGGCGAGGAGGCGGTGTTATGTTTATATCAAAGATAATATTGCGAACGTTATAGAAGTAAAGCACTCAATTCCAGAACCGATAGATTCGACTATAGCGGAAATTAAATTGGCCCCAAATCAAACAGCTGATACGGACGAAGCGTTATATCGTGAACTAAAGAGAATAATCGGTAGTGAGCAGGCGCGCCAACGTGAATTACGATACAATGCAGGGAGACGCGGAAGGTAATCGTTTAGTTAATTTTCTCGAGGATAGCTTTCTTATTCAAAAGGTTGGGGAACCTACGAGGTTGGACAGTATTTTAGATTTAGTAATAACTACGGATGATAGGCTAATTACTGATCTTCAAGTAATAGAACCGTTGAGCAATAGCGATCACAATATGGTAGAGTTTGTCCTCTCATTAAGTCACTCGAAACCAACTAACTCGACTAAAATTCCTAGCTTCCAGCAGGCAGACTAGTAAATTTCGAAATAAATTTTCACACGTCAATTGGGAAAACGTAATGGGGAACTCCAACGCAAAACTAATGTGGGAATCGTTCGTAACGGTATTTAGGACTATAAATGAGGAATGTGTACCGTACAAAATTAAGCGTGCGAAAGTAAACAACAAGCCCTTGTAGTTTACTTCTAGAGTAGGAGACATTATAAAGAGTAGAGATAGGGCTTATAGGCTATATAAGTGCGATAAAGATAATCTGTTGTTACGGAACAACTACGTATCTCTAAGGCGTGAAGCTAAAAGTGTAATAAAAAAGTCAAAACGCGAATTTGAAATCTCCATAGCTCGTGACGGTAAAGAAAACCCCAAGCGATTCTTTCAATACGTCAATAATAGAAATCCAGTAAAAGTGTCTTAGGTCCATTAAAAATGGAAATGGAGATCTAGTCTCTGAAACAAGGAAATGGCTACCTTGCTAAACGAATTTTTTACGTCAGTTTTTACTATAGAAGATGTAACGAATATCCCTACGGTCATAGACATAATACCTTTTGATAATGGTAATATTTGGATAATATTGTCGTTAGTGAAGGGGAAGTAATGCGCTATATTGATAAAATGAAAACGCGTAAATCACCGGGTCCGGATTCCATATATCCCATACAACTAAAGAATTAAAAGATAGCATTGTTGTGCCGCTAACAAAGATTTTTAATGCGTCTATTTCTGACGGGTGCGTACCAGATAATTTCAAGTTAGCAAACGTAACACCTATCTTTAAGAAAGGCGATAAAGGTGTGGCGGGAAATTATAGGCCAATCAGTTTAACGTCTGTTGTAGGTAAGCTACTGGAATCAATAATTAGGGATCGTATAGTCGAACACTTAGAAGTGCATAATCTGGTTAGAAATACGCAGCACTGTTTTAGGCGAAACAAATCTTGCTTAACTAATCTTTTAATTTTTCCAAAGCGTGGTTGACGTTTACGATAGACATCGGGCGGTTGATGTAGTGTATTTAGATTTTCAAAAAGCGTTTGACACTGTGCCGCACAAAAGACTCATTGAAAAAACTAAGGCTCATGGAATCAGGGGTGTAGTAATAAATTGGCTAGAAGAGTGGTTGCGAGGCAGGAAACAGAGGGTGGTCGTGGATGGAGCGGAGTCGTGTTGGGCTGATGTAGCGAGTGGCGTTCCTCAGGGTTCTGTATTGGGCCCCTTGCTTTTTCTTATATATATATTAACGATTTAGATGTCGGCCTAGTCAGTACAGTTTCAAAGTTTGCGGAATGACACGAAGCTGTGTGGTAGGGCGATTAATGACGAAGATAGAGGTAAATTCAGGAAGATCTGAACAAAATCGTTGATTGGTCAGTCACATGGCAAATGAGATTTAACGTGGATAAGTGCAAAATTTTGCATATAGGTTCGCGTAACGGTAATTTTGCGTATAGTATGTCAGGGAAAGATTTAACAAGCGTAGAGCAGGAAAAAGCTTTAGGAGTTATAGTCACTGGTGATTTAAAAGTAGCGAAACAAAGTACAGCAGCGGTCAATAAGGCGAACAAAGTGTTAGGTTTTATAGCTCGAAATTTTGAGTACAAAACGCGCGATATTATAGTTCCTCTTTATAAATCATTAGTTAGACCCCATTTGGAGTACGCGGTCCAATTTTGGAATCCGCATATCCGCAAAGATATAGACAAAATCGAAAGAGTTCAAAGACGAGCAACTAAGATGATTCTGTCGCTTAGGTCAAAGTCGTACGAGGATAGGCTTAAGGAGTTAAAATTGACAACACTCGAGACTAAGAAAGAGGCTAGGGGGTGATCTAATCCAGGTTTTCAAAATTATGAATGGGTTTGATAACGTAGATAGAGATAGCTTTTTCGAAATATCTCAATATAATAGGACTAGGAATAACGAGTGTAAGTTGACAAATAGAAGGTTCGAGACAACAGTTGCCAAAAACTTTTTTACGCATAGAATAGTAAATAGCTGGAATAGTTTGCCGTAGAAGTAATTAGTAGCACGTCTATAAACATGTTTAAAAATCGATTAGACGCACATGTTGCTAAATTGGGTATAGTTTAAGGTAGTAAAATTAAGGATTTGAGGTGATAGATCCCACAGCTCAACACAGGTGTTGTGGGATATAGGGAGGCAGCATCTTGGGTTAGGGGATACTATCTGTCCTTACACACCCCATTTAAAGAGATTCTTCTGCCGAGCGGTGCCCCCCATAGTACTGTGAGGTATTGTAAAACTCATGATCTTCACTTGCCCCACAAACACCTTGAAATGGGGGACCCAAAATGGGTGCACACACATTTCTACATTACTGTACAGTCTTTACAGCCACACCTACACTTTTCTTCCTAAGTATATATATTGTAATGTATATGGTTGTAAATTTTGACTTGGTCCGCAATCGATATGGACCGTGACTTATTTTTGGTTGGCATGGTACTAGTATTGATGGATACCGTAATAAAATTAACTGGATTCTTTGGATCTGATATATTTGCATGTAGGTTATAAATAGATATAGAGTGTAACATATTTGTGGATAGTAGTCTATTATGACTTGATCCTCTGGATCCAGAGAGTCTATCTTTAGTTTTAAATCGATAATTTATTAGTTTTAAACTAGCGGAGCGACCCGGCGTTGCCGGGGTGGATGTTGAACGCTATATATATATGCCCAGTTAGGTAAACTGAATGCCCGATTAGGTTAATTAAATGGCCGGTTAGGTCAACTGAATGCCCGATTAGATTAATTGAATGCCCGGGTACGTTAATTGAATGCCCGGTTAGGTTAATTGTACACCCTTGACGATTGCTTAGGTTAAGTCATGATATTTTCGTTAAAGCCAACGAAAATATCACGACTTAACCTAACCAATCTTCAAGGGCGTACAGATGACCTAACCTGGCATTTAATGAACCTAACCGGGTATTCAATAATTTTACCATGGGTTTCGTAATGATCTTGATGACGTCATTTAATGTTTTAAAATTATTTTTTTAAATTATTAACCCACGTGCACAACCTCGGGACCTAATCAATATGTGCGTGAAGTTTCATGTTTGTAACTGCTTCCATTTTGGAGTTATGGCTGATGGCTGGAACACACACACACACACACACACACATAGACACACACACACACGCGTCTTTTTATTATTATTATTATTATTATTATTATAGATAAACAATAGACGGGTACAAATTTATAACCGAAAGACTTCCGAAAATCAACAATTTTTGATAAAGAAAAGGGGAAAATTGGTTTTGTAGGCCTAGGGGGTCCGAAATTTTCATAAAATGAAAAATAATTGCTATTTTCTTACTTAGAGCGACATGCATAATGATATTAGGATACCTAATAGAAATTTTGTAATATTTTAAAGTGGGGAAAATAAATAATTTTCTAAAAATGATCTTCAACTACAAAAGCGCATCTAATCAGATAACTTAATTAACGTATTTCTATGACAACTAAAAAATAGAATGATAAATCAATATCCTATCAAATTGTTTTGTGTATACATAAAATTATTTGTACAAAAGGCTCAGTAATAAAACGCACAAAAGTCACGGTAAATAATTTCGAGTGTGGCTCGTTTAACTTTAAACTCTTGTTTATTTAAATTGCCCGTTTTAATTATGTAATTTTTTGTATTGAATCGATAAAGAAATCTTTTGTGAATCGAATGATATTAAATGTTTAGTAAATATTGACTTATTTTGTGCCAAAATTATGATTAAAAATTTAAAAAATGCGTGTACATGCATGGGAAGAACTGTACCCCTAAAAGGGGGGAAGGAATTATGTTAGGGATTTTTTTTTAGCATGGGTACTGCACAATAAAAAGACGCATCGAATGGTGAAAACCGCATTGTTCTACACCAATTGTAGCGACCTGTAGGTGTGCGCAAAAAAACTTATATATATATTTTTTTTAATTGTGGTTGTTTAACCTTCTTCGCAACATCTAAGGTCATATGACGGAGGGGACCTACAGCTTTACATGGGATCCGAACCACGGGTCGCTACATAATCTGGGCGCAGAGGACGGTCTCCCATCCAACTACTACCCAGACCCAATGTCGCTTAACTTCGCTGATCTCCGAGAAGCGGTGTTACGACATCGGCCACTACGTAGCCCATATATATATATATATATATATATATATAGGCTTCATTTCTGAAATAGTATATTAGATGTACATCACACTACAATTAATTATATACTGGGGAAATATTTTATGGTGAAGTTTAAGGAAATAATGTTAGAAAAAATTCAAATTTGCCGCAATCGCCGCCATGATCAACATGGCGGACGTCAACCAATCACCAAGCGACAAGCGCTCTCGTGACGTCATCCAGCCAATCGAATTTAAATCTGGCTCTATCCCAGGTTTAAAATCGCGCCATTTCCCAGTCTACATTCCAACATGGTGTGCGAAACTTGCAATCTTAATTATATCGAAGTTCATCGTTATTTTGTTAATGACGATTTCGCCTTCGACCTTTTCAGAGACCACGGCGTTATTCCGGACATCCATAATTGTTCTCAGTGTGGTAAAAAGTGCGCTATTCAAAGAGATAAGGCATTATTTCAGTGCAACACTAAAATAGTGAATCTAAGAAATAAGCGTGTAACTCGTAATTTTAAAGCTTCAGTTTATAAAGGCACATGGTTAGAACACTCAGGATTGCGTCCAGGACAAAATATTGCTTTCATTAAAGTGTTTTTGAGAAAACATTTCAGTCAGGCATATTGCGAAGAGTACTTGGCTTGGCCTCACATACCGTTTAGGTTAGGCTGCTTTAATTGGTGATAATTACTGTTTTCTTCTGCATTATTTGGTGATAATTCTTGGTTTTTTCTGCTACTTTTTCGTGCTTTGTGCAGTGGTACTTGTCTATCGAAAACACCTAAAACTGGTGTTTTTTCATAATTCCACAACAACTGAAAATATCTTCTACACAAAGCATGAAAAAACAAAAAATTATCACCGAACTCGCTGACGCCCCTTAGCTGCATAATTACCCATTCTACTTCCAAATTTGTAGTTATAATGGTTTTCATAGGTGCCCTCAGTAATACTGGTGCAGCCACAGTGGCGTGGTGGCCATATGGGCCAAACGGGTTTGGCCCGACCAGCGACGATAAGCCAAAGGGCGCCATAACAATGGTTCAGAGGGCGCCGCACCACGGGCCAGATTTTAGAATTTTAAAAATTTTAAAATTATAAAACCAACAATAATAGTAATATGACTGCTACATATTACTAAAATTAGTAATACAAATTTTTAATCATAATCTTTGGCTATGATTTAAAATTTGGGGGACATAACCATTCATAAAGTAAAACAATTTTCAAATCCATTTTTCAAAAAACACAACTTCCTATTTTAGAAAATTCATAAAAAAAAAATTGGAGACTATGAATTTCTTCAAAATTGCACAAAACACAAAGGCAGACTTACTCTACAACATAGAAACCCCAAATTATTACAAATTTTTACCAAAATTTATGCCAAAATTGTATGGAAATTTTTAAAGTCAAATTTTAAATATATATATATATATATATACAGTATATATATATATATATACACACAGATGATCCCAGTCTCGGTTTCCGTTTATCCATGATTTGCAGCTTGGATTGAAACTGCTTCGATTGCTCATAAGCCAACAAGGCTCACAGTAACAAATGTCTTGTTTTCTTGAATAACATAGCCACAATCGTCGGACGGGCACTCCAGCAGATGCTGATACATAATACGATGCACTGAAATAACGCCCGTTACGATTCTTCGGAAAATCCAACACAGGTTGGTTCGAGCCGTTTTCAATAATAAAACGGCGTTGATTAGCTGTCGGTTGTGAATCGAGTGGGTAGTTACCGCGGTCACATAGATCATCATTCTTTACATGCAGTAGTGCTGTCTTCTTCACGAGCTCTTGTCTCCATCGAACATCCAGTAGTGCTGTCTTCTTCACGAGCTCCTGTCTCCGTCGAATATGCATTTTCATCAGTGACGCCGACCTCTTGCTCACCTGTTTCTTCATTTGTCTGTCTTTGCTGTGTCCAAAAAAATGAGTCAATCTTGGGAAGTTTTTGACAACGCTCCAGCTCATTTTGTTTCTTCTTTTTCGTGCACCACTCGGGTACACACGCTTCATATTGCCACAGTTTCACACAGCGACTACAATCTGCAACTACCAAAATAACAAATATTTAAAAACATCCGTTAAGGAAACGCTGGCACCGTGCGCATCGCTGTACGGCCTACTAACGGGATGTTTGCTGCGCACAACTTGTGCCCAGCAAACATCCCCGTAAGTATTTAATGAGAAAAATGTTGTTGCCAAGCTTACATTTCCGATTGCAAGAAATAATGTGTAATGATTGTACACTGGGAGGGATATATTAACGTGGGTGGGGCATTTGGGTTCGTTACCACGGGGGGAAGAGAGTTATCCATGGGGGCAACTGTCAGATTGTCCAGACTTGACGGGAGGTTGTAAGGGTCTTATTTATTATTACAGACCTTTACGTAGATAATTAATTAAATGCCAGGGTCACCAGCGCCCAAACACTAGATTGGCATCCAGCACTGCGGCGCAAAAATAATTTTAATAAAAAAAGGGAAGGATTGATTATAAAATCATCAACATGAATTTTGTATTTTATTGACAACAATTAATAAACTATATGCAACAATTATTTGTAGATGCAAAGGGGATTTTTACCCGTAACAACTTTGATTGACATATAAATGCGGAATTAAATAATGGTACCGTTTAGCTAATATATAACAGTCTGCAACTAATACTGATACTAATAATAATAAATATGTAACATACTAAACTAATACTTATATGCAACAGGTACCAAACTAATATACAACAAATACTAATAGGTAACTAATATTAATAGGTAACTAATACCGTACTAATAATGTGTAAATAATATTGATAGGTAACTAATATTAATAATGTGTAAATAATACTAGCAGCCACAATGACAACCTTGTCACGAAGAAACTTTGCTTGTGGCGCCGTGCTTGGATTTTATATTACAATGTGGAAACGGCGTCCCTTGTGTTGTCGTTGCACATAAGTTTGTTTTTACTTCACAATTTTACCAACAAGCCAAAATAATCCTTAAAAGCAAACTCACGTCTAGTCACACCATGACCCCCAAAATTTACATTGTTTAAAAGGGACAAAGTATATTTTTATATTTGCTTTAAACTTCTTAAATGATTGCACTTTAATTTTTAACTAAATTACTATACACTAAATGCTTAAGAATTAAAATTAATCACGACATTTAATTTGTATTTATTTATTTAGACTTAAAATATTTCACTCGCGCCAACTTGTGGCAATTTTCACTAATAAAAAATAATCCTGTGGTGCAAGGCACTACAAGGTAACTGCCAAATTTTCCAGATTGGCCTCCAAGGAAGGGGAGAGGGGCAATCGTGCGTTCCGTTTTTTTTTTTAGCTAGAGGTGGCAACCCTATTTTGAAAGCTAATAACACCATATGATTTTGTTAAAAATTAGACTTTGCAGGCACATTATTTGACAAAAATAATATATTTGATGTTATATGTTAATGATATATTATTTAATAAAAATGCATATTTCCGAACATCAACACTATTTATCAGTCGCCCATTTATTTTTCAAACGCCTACTGGTGGGTAATAGCACCTAAGTTGCCGACCCCAACTATATGGCATGAGAAGTATGTATTACTCGTCTATAAACAAAACAAAACTGTATAATTGTTAAATATCTGATGGTAAAGTGACAAATTACTAACGGTAATATTTTATGAATAAATAATGCTAAACTACTAAACTTTAAATAATAGTTTCTAGATAAATAATCTTACGGTTAGAGAATCCTTGTACAATTTACTACTCAAATAGCCGCATACACTTCAAATATGGCCATTTTACTTCTGTAACTGATAATATAAATATTTTAATTAATAATTACATATTTGGAAATTTTATAAAATAAGTTTAAATAGTTTTGACATTTTAAATATAATCTATAAAAATAAATAGTTATTAATGGATTTAAATGAAAATTGTTATGTATTTATATAATATAAACTGCTGATGTTCTGACAGCAGAGCATGTGGCATTTTGCGCCAAGATTGCTTGGGGCCCTTGAGGCTTCGGGGCCCTGGTTCCGGTGAACCACCTGAACCACGCTTGTTACGCCAATGAATCGAATTCCACCAATAATAAGCTCAGTATCTAACCATTCCTGGTCTCAAATCAAGGTTTCATTTTATTTTTGATATTTTTAATCGTTGAACAGTGGAAGACGACGATAATCCAACAACAGATGGGAATGGGGTGCTTTGAGGGAACCGCTCCTTTAAGAGCTTACGGAACTGACATCTCTAACCATATAATTACTTTCATAACCATGTAGGCATTATTAGCATTACTGGCAGGAGACACGGAGTGCTGGAACTCCCGTTTCTTCTGTCATTGTCGTCCTCCTTAGCTGATCTTTTTTCATGTCTCACTTACCCTGTGAGCAGTCCAGCATGTTCTCAAACACACTTTCCCCTCTATTCTTCACATTCTATACATGCATTTTACACACTTCACTATCTTTACAAAAGTTATAAAAAAAAAAATAGATAAATAGTATGGCATCATGGGCCTTAGAGACCTTGATTTTGGTTCTCTCCGTCTTATATAGGAAGGGGGGCGGGATTGCGGGCACTCGCCCTTGCTCCCTCCTTCCTACATAAGAAAATGTATATATTCATATTTGTGTGTGAGAAATTTCTTAACAAATTTAATGATGTACTCATAATAGTGAAATAAGTTATATTCGTCGTAAATTATATTAAGTAAAACATTATTAAAATTGTAAATTCTATAATTACATTTAAAATTAATCGTCAACCAAGAACATGGTTTCATTACTGTTTAAAGATGTTGCACTGCAGAAAAGTTCCCTAGAAAAACAATTAAAAAAAAAGACGATACATGATCAACTAGTAGGCCCTTATTTTTTAAATTTTATTTTCTCCCAAAGCATTAATTATCAAAATAAACAGGTTACTAATTATTCATTTTTTTGAACTTTAAAAAAAAATTCTGCAAACCTCTTTCCGCAACTATATAGTGACTTAGGTGTGTGTATTGTGCTTCAGACCCCCGATTTTGTAATAAACTCTCTGCTTCAGTCAGTCAAGTCTGTTCAATCAAACAAAGTTTAGATTCAAAGTTAATCATAGTCAGGGCCGTTTCCTGGCATAAGCAGACTAAGCGGCCGCTTAGGGCCCCGCTGCTACTAGGGGGCCCCTAGACAGGCTCCCAGGTCATAGCTCAGTGGGCAACAATAGGAATATAGCTGAAGTTATTATTATTATTATTATTAATTTCGTATTAATTAAAGTTTTTGTATGAGACAAATGTGATAAAACGGAGACAAACGAAACGTTTTGGTCGTTATGTGTAAATAACTATTGTGAGAGCTTATTTCTGGTGCTATGAAAATTTGGTCTCAGAAAATAACTAAAAAATATGTACTGAAAATTGGTATAGTTTATTAATGAACTACAAATATGTACTACAAATTTATAAGATTTATTTAGTAACGAAATTAACTCAAAATATCTACTAAAAATTGATCAGGTTTATTAAGTATTAGGACGAATTAAAAATTTGGTCTAAAAAACAGAAACTAACGAAAATATCACAACTTAACCTAACCAATCATCAAGGGCGTACAGTTGACCTAACCGGGCATTCAATTAACCTAACAGGTTAATATTGGTTATTTCACCTAAATATCTTCTGATCTTTTCATATTAGGCACTCACTGTCACGTATTAGGCACTCACTGATGTATATTGAACATAACGAGTAAACTTTTCTTTTTATTTTCAATCGTTGGGCGGTGGTTGGTTGGTGGCTGGTTTTAAACCAAGACGGAATTTTGCGAGACGGAATTTTGTGGCAACCCTTATTTCTATATTATTTAACTTTATTCTTACTATATGCTTATACTTTCCTAAATGCTTAATTTTTCTAGTATTGTAAAACATTATTTCACTAATTTACTAATTAATTATTAAGAGATTTTGTAACACTTTAAAACCTACGATTATTTTCGTGTTGTTTTCAAGTTTAGTAATTCTTTTCTCATCTTTTTCAGATAATGTGAATTTTCTTGATTAAAACCTAAATGGTCTGATTATTCGAATGTATTTGATTAACATTACAATTATAAAAATTATTATCATCATCATCATCATCATCATTATTATCATGATTATTATTATTTAGCAGATTAGTTGTGGTTAACTAGATGTGACTTCGTGCATCTTGGAAAATGAAACGACATTATTCATCAGGAGCTGAAAAACGGAAAAAGAAGAAAATAGAGGAGAAGCTTTCCAGTAGCACAGGTGAGATGTGCCACTTGTATATTCTTATGATTACAGTTCAGGCAACTAGGTTAGGTAGACCATCAAGCTAGGCAAGTGCTCAGGAATCGTGTAGATTAAGCTAGTCTCTGTAATACAGTATTTATAATATTTCGAAATGTGAAATTTAATGGATCACATCACCTCAAATTCTGTTCACACAGATCAATTATCAAACAAGATAAGAAAGAGTATTTTAGCAAAAATTAACAGAATATGTAATGTTATGTTCTTCTCAGGAGCACTACTGAAATATTTGGAAAAGCCATCCTTAGCAAAGCCTGATGAGCATCATGAGCCAACAGCAGGACCATCCTCTATGCAACCTCAAACACCAGTAGAAGTAAAGCCTGATGAACCAATAAGTGGCCCATCTTCTGTTCAGCTTCAAACACCACACACAGGCATTTCTACTGAGCAACAAGAACCAAGATCTGCTCCACCGCCTGATCCATATGACTGGCCAGTTGTCCTGTCAGATGCCTTGAAGACAGATCTGGTGTCTCGAGGACCATTTCAAATCGGTCCAGATTTCACATTCCCTAAAAGAGAGGACGGTAGAAGCGTTCATCACCATTACATGTACAGAACATTAATTAATGGGGAAAAAATAGAGCGAAGCTGGCTGATGTACTCTAGAAGGAATGATGCTCTTTATTGCTTCTGCTGCAAGTTGTTTTCAAGGAAGTCGTACAAACTAATTACGGATGGACTTTCAGACTGGATAAACGTTGGTTCGCTTCTGAAAGGCCATGAAAATAGTTCAGAACATTCAGATAACATGGCAACATGGAAGGATCTGGAACTGCGGCTAAAAACTGGGAGGACCATTGACCAAACTGAAATGTCATTAATGGAAGTAGAGCGAAGACGCTGGCGAGATGTTCTCACACGTCTTGTAAGTATAATCCAATCACTGGCAGAGGGAAACGTTGCTTTCAGGGGGTCTTCCTCTCCATTGTACAATCGAGACAATGGCAACTTCTTGAAGGAGGTTGAGCTTCTTGCCAAATTTGATCCAGTGATGAAACAACACATCAGCAGAGTCGAAAGTGGCCAATATTGTTATTCAAGTTACCTAGGAAACGTCATTCAAAATGAGCTCATTGGGTCCATTAGTGGGAAGATCTTGGATGCCATTGTTGCAGAAATAAAACAAGCTAAATATTACTCACTCATTTTAGACTGCACTCCAGACATAAGCCACCAAGAACAGATGTCGATTATTATCAGAACTGTTAAAATGGGTGAAGTACCAGAAATAAAAGAATACTTCTTGGGCTTTCTTGAGGCTTCAGAAGGTATAGGCCTGGGTTTATCAGTTCTGATTCTGAAGAGACTAGATGAACTGAATATTCACTTTGATGACTACAGAGGACAGTCATATGACAACGGAGCGAACATGAAGGGCAAGAACAAAGGTGTTCAGGCAAGGTTATTAGAGAAGAACTGTCGTGCACTCTATGTTCCATGTGGGGCTCACACTCTGAATCTTGTAGTGGCTGATGCAGCTAAAGCTTCCACAGATGCCATCAGCTTCTTTGGCAACGTACAAAAGTTGTACAACCTTTGTGCAGCAGCTACACAGAGATGGACAATCCTAAAGAAGCACGTGAACATAACACTCAAGTCTTGGAGTGAAACCAGGTGGCAGAGCCGGCTTAAGAGCATTGAGGCTGTGCGATACCAGAGCCACAATATCAGAGAGGCCCTGTTGGAAGTCGGAAACAATGCCACAGATGCCATAGCCACGACTGAAGCACAAGCACTTGCAGAGGAGGTAGGGTCTTATCGCTTTCAGATTTGCACAGTAGTATGGTATGACATTCTTCATGCAGTTAACCATGTGAGCAAACTTCTGCAGTCTCCTACAATGCAGTTTGATGTGGCAGTCAACCTCCTCACAAAAACAAAAGACTCACTCACCAGCTACAGAAACGCAGGTTTTGTTGCAGCACAAGTCATAGCTAGGGACATATGTGCGGAAATGAATGTGGAGGCTGTGCTGAAGGAGAAGAGGCTCAGATCCACAAAAAAGCACTTTGCTTACGAAGCTCCTGACGAACCATTTACAGAAGTCTGAAAGAGGCTGGAAGTCAAATTTTTCAATGTGGTGGTGGATTGTACCATCGGGTCAATAAATGAGGGATTCACAACATTAGATGATGTGAGGGACATATTTGGGGTTCTCCTAAACTTCACCACAATGAACAAGGAAGACTTGTCCTGCAAGTGTGAAAAGCTCTCTAAGATACTGAGCTCTGGAGCTGACTCTGACATTGCTGGAAGAGAACTGGCCCTCGAAATTAAGAACTTGCCGACTTTACTTTCACACATGATTGCATTGGAGCTTCTCCCCTTCATTCATCAGAAGCAACTGGAGGAACTATACCCCAATCTCTGGGTTGCACTAAGAATTGCCTGCACTCTACCTGTGACAGCGTCAGCCGAGAGGAGCTTCTCTAAGATGAAGCTAATCAAGAACTACCTCAAATCATCAATGGGGCAGGATCGCCTCAGTGGCCTTGGCATCATAAGCATCAACCAGGACGTTGGCAGAGAGATTTCATATGATGATGTTATTGATGATTTCGTCCAGAAAAAATCTAGGAGGCAAAAATTCTGAAGATACAAACTGTTCTGTATAACTGTTAGCTATTACACGATTGTATCGTAGAGTTAGTAATTGTTTGGTAGTTGATAATTGCATTATTTTTTTATACATAGTTCTGTGTCATTTATTCTAAATAATGTGTAAGCTAATTTTCAGGAATTTCATGAGTCTTTTTTCTGTTTGTCTTCTGAAAGTACATATTTGTTGTTTTGGACATAAATGTTTCATTAAAATTGTTTCATAATTGTTTTTTATTAACACAACCATTTTTTGTATGTGTTTGCTGAGGTGATGTAGTAAGGCGTGAGTTGATGGATGGAGGGGTGGGGCCTCAAATCGGTATATTGTTTAGGGCCCCCTAATGGCCAGAAACGGCCCTGCTCCCAATATGTTAAGGACTTCCTCTGGCTTGCAAGCCAGAATAAAAGAAGCGTCCCCAGTAGAAGTTTACGTACTCTGCTCTGCACACTCATTAAATTTGATTGGACAGTGTGCAGTAAGTTGCTGTAAGGAAGCCATTGATTTTTTCTTTCGCACTTCTCCAAATCTTTACGTGTTCTTCACTGCCTCCACTCACCGTTGGGAAATACTACAAAATCATTTTACCAAATTTGAAAATGTAACGCTAAAGAGCTTATCAGACACTCGATGGTCAGCCCGTGAAGAAACGTGTAGGAGTCTCAATAAAGACTGGGAAGAGGTTATAGAGGCACTTACGTCCATTGAAGAAGATGAATCAGAAAAGCCCTCCACACGCAGTGAAGCATCAGGCTACCTCAATCAACTGCAACGCCTTGAAACTACAATTCTTTCTTTAATGTGGGGTGACATTCTGTTCTTACAGGAAGTTAAATATTTCTGAAGTAATTTTTAAAAATTAATTAAATTAGTCTACAATAAAGTAAATGATGATAAATTTTAATTAAAAAAATTAAATAAAAACCAGTTTAATATATTTGCCTCTCCTTAATTTCAGACGTTTTCTTTGAATGTATTAAAGTCAGAAATTTGGGTAACTATTCTATTACACATTTCTAAAATTTGATTTTTAGTTGTTAAATAAAATGATCCATTATGATGTGAAAAATTTAAAAGTGTTAATAAACTGTACTTCCCGTAATTTACAATGACGGGAAAGTAAAGAAAAGTGAAAATTGGTCAGTTGAGGAGAGTAATTGGCGTTTTACTCCCTCCCCAATCTGTTATTTTTTACACGGCCTTTTCGAGGTGGGTGTATTTCTCTCGTACATCGTTCGACAAGTGTTGGCGTTCATATTTTTAGGGGGGTTAAAATATAGAAATATAGAAAATTCTTATAAACTGCAAAAGGATCTTGATAGATTAGTTGCTTGGGCTAGTAAGTGCAGAGATGGGCAAGATCACCAACTTTGGTGATCTTGAAGATCAAGATCAGATCACCAGAAAAATGTGATCTTGAAGATCCAGATCAAGATCGTGATCTTGAAGATCACTTTTCAAGATCACTTTTCAAGATCACTTTTATATGAATTGAAAAAAGTTGTACTCTTGTAGAGTAAACAAAAACAAATTATTTTGTTAATCACTCCTGAAAAGTATCACTCCTAATACTCCCATGAGGGCTGAGGCAATACAAGCATCGCATCCTACCCATGTCACCTGATCTAAACCACGGGGATTGAAGATTCCCCTTTCAGTTTTTCAGGTGGTAAACTTAAAACTTAGTATTATCATAACTTATCAGCAAAGAAAAAACTATTAAATGACCTACATATAGTTTTTAGTTCTATTTTTCTCAATTCTCATTTCACCAGGTCCATAACCCATATCAATGAATGGTCAGCATATATAAGTAAACATTTTTTACATAGAATTTAATTTTACAGTTTTACTGCAGTACGCAATTACTGACAATATAAGGGTAAAAACCGCAAGTTAAGAGTGTTAATTTAATGTTCAACGGCTGTAAACATTTGCTTTCAGCAAAACCAATTGTTCAAAGTTACCATCCGAGAGACGACTTCGTTTGGGGCTATGAACCATGCCAGCAAACGAAAACAACCGTTCCACTGGTGCAGAGGAAGGTAGCGTGGTGTTATACCTCTTGAAGATCTTCTTTATAGCAGGATACCTATCTAAAGAGTCGAGTGCCTTACTGGTGTCCTGCAAATAATTGAGGACTTCCAAGTCTTCCTTGTTGTTAGGAGCAGAGAATGAGCCGTCCATAGTTCTGAAGAAATCGTCTTCAGATGATGAGTCTGAGTTCACCGAACTATTACCACTGCTGTCAGAATTACAATTTCTTACAGCCATTTGCAGCTTGTCTTTTACTTGAGACTTGATTGCTTCATGATCGCCGAAATTAGGCCCTTGCAACAATGATATCCATCTAAGTTTGAAATACGGATGAGATACTGAGGCCAAAACGGCATCAGTTACCTCGGGGCTCAACGACAAAAAATGACCAAATCTGGCATTGAAGCCAGAGACGACTGCTGCCAGTAATGGCATGCAGTGTCTCAAGCGCAGGTCGTTTGGTTGGATAGGCTCCAATTTTGCGAGGGCATCTTGAGTCACTAGGACTGTTGGAAGAAGACAACCGTAGTAGCATTCTTTCTCTGCCTGTAATTTGTTGAGGGCTGCTGCAATTGGTTTTAGAACAGACAAATATTCTGAAATAAATTCCAATTCATTGTCTTTGAGGATGGGTAGATTCAGTTCTTCAAGAGCTACATTCACGTCGTTCTTATGTTTATATATTTGGCTTAATGAGTCGTACATTGAGTTCCATCGGGTGACGCATGGGTACCTAAATTGGACGCCAGTTATTTCCTGTATTTTTTCTGCTGACTTGGGTTTACCAGCAGCATTCCACAGCGCCGAACATTTTCCCATTGCAGAATGCTTTATCTTCTTTAGTCCAGGTGAATTCAGTCCTTTATCTGCATCAGTTGTTGCTACCAAGTTCAATGTGTGGGAGGCACATCGAATATGGGATGATAGTTTCACTGACTCCTCTCCATGCTCTCCTGAATGTTCAGGAAAGTTGCTGATGATAACCTCTTCATCTGAATCTTTTTCATCATCATCTTCATCTGCATCATCTTCATCAATGTCGTCAGTACGATTCTGAACACGAACACCGAACTCTTTAAAGCATTTCACCATGTTCGATGCATTGTCGGTGACTGTAGATACAACTTTTCTATAAGATAAACCATGCTCCGAGTTGATCCTGTCCAATATTCCAGCAATTTTATCAAAGCTATGTGTTCCACGAAATCTTCGGCATGCCAGTGCAGCTGATCCTCGCGACAAGTCATCATTGATCTGTAATGTAAGAATATAAAATCAATGTTTGTATGAACATTTTTTTAAGCTTAATTTAATAATATTGGTTAGACACGCACCAGCTAAACTGCGCCACCAAACATTGAAGAGAAGAACTATGTGATATAAAGGAGGCAATTCAGCGATGAGTCGCCTACCATACCACCACATCAGTGACCCATCCCATAAGAGCAAAATGTGGAAGAGTCCATATTCACAGCCCGTGAATATGGACTCTTCCACATTTTGCTGTGAATCAGACACAATGACAGATGACAGAATCAGTGAATTAGTGTGAAATTACTGTGAATCACAGCAAAATGAAGACTCACCAAATTAATGAATGAGGAACACATGTCGAATAATTGAAAAGATTATACTATAAGTCTATCAGACTATCAGTCTATCACCAATGGTCAATTTATCAATTATATAAAAATAATACACTAAATCAATAGCATACCCAATGCGCAGTGACTCCCATGAAACTGCGGTGATTAGTTGACCATATGTCGCATGTAACACACACATGGTCAACTGCTGCCAGTTTTGCTTGTATGTCTTCCTTCATTGTACTGGTTGTTGTTGCAAGAGATCTAGCCAGGGTGCGTCTAGATGGCACCTGAACAGCCGGGTTGACGTCTGAAAAAAATATTTAAAAATTAAAACAAATACAATAGATTAGCTATGGAAAAAATATCAAATATTTAGCTAGGCTAGCGATAGTCTAATGTTCATACAAATAATATGATTAATTATTTTAATCAGATATTAGCTATGGAAAAAATAGCAAAATATTTGAGTTATACTAACATGAAAGAAGATCCTTAAATTCATGTAGTTCAACTAGGCTCAATGGTAGGAGCCCATTAGCCACAAGCGAGAGAATCTTCTTTTCAAGGATATCCTTGCATATTGGTGGTCCTGGTTTTTGCTTGGAAATGTGGAACATGCTTAGTGTTGACTGCTTGGCAATTTTGGCAGGGCCAGCATTGCTGCCGCTGGCATCTTCTTCTTTAGCTGGACGCTTGCGAGATTTCTTCTCCGATTCATATTCACCCAAAAGATCCGAATGTAGTTTCTGCACAAGAAATAAATTATTATCATGCGGAGAGACTTCTTGAACACCCTGTATAATATTTATCAGAGTATCAAACTTCTAGTTGAAATTAATACTTAACAAGATTCTAAAATTTTGTTATCTTTAACTAAAATTATTTTCACCATGATCAGTGCATTTTTATCCTATGTTAAATTGAAAGCCGAATTTCGTCCTTCAGTAACTAAATAGGAGAAATTACAGACATGGATCAGACAGAGAGAAAGACAGATACACCTGGCGTTTTATTATAGTTGGATATCGGCAGTTTTTAATGTAGTTACTAGCAGAGCTGGGCAGTATTTAAATACATTTGTATTTAAATACGTATTTAAATACATTTGTGTATTTAGAACTGTATTTATAAATACATTGTTTTTCATGTATTTAAATATAGTATTTAAATACTTTAATGAGTATTTAAATACAATGTATTTAAATACTCAAAATATAAAAATGTAAATACTTTTACTGGTTTAATACACGTTCTGTACTAGCACACTGTAGCACAGTACGACGCGTCGACAGTGTAGTACAGCATGGTTCATGTTTCAACGTGTCAGTTCAATCAGTTGTGTGCCACTCTTAGTCGAAAGCGGTTGATTTTTTTATCGTGTGCGTGTCATGGCTTCAACAAGCAAATTTGTATGTATTTAAAATGTATTTACAAATGTATTTAAATACAATTGATGTATTTTGTATTTAGTATCTAAATACATTCGTAAAATGTATTTAGTATTTAGTATTTAAATACATTTCTCCCATGTATTTAGTATTTAGTTTTTAAATACATTCAATGTATTTATTGCCCAGCTCTGGTTACTAGTCGATAAGCTATTAATATCTGAAGTGCACAATATATTCAAATGGACGTCTATGTAAATGTAGCATTAGTCTTGTATGGCACCAGTCACTTAAAATATGACTTGAACCATTATGTTAATGTTGCTACTTACTACTTAGTTACTAAGTAGTACTAACCCTGAGGTGCCTCAGAAGATTGCTTGTTGAGTCGAGGCCAGCAGACAGAATTGTAGTTTTCTTTGTACACTGCCTACAAATAACTTTGATACTGTTTCCAGTTTTTTCGACAATTTGAAAATATTTTCCGTTCAATAGCACAGATTGATCCTTATTACCAACGTTGTTATCTAAATATATTGAATACTGTTCTGGTGACAACCTAGAATATTTGGTTCCCTTGGGAGCCTGTTGAAGTTGTAAAATTGCACTCATTATTAAAAAATTCAATCTGTAAATAAAATATGTTTAGAATTAATTTATTATGAATACGGACCTATAGGCTATATTTTATGCCTATATATAATAATATATTAATAGAACACTTTTAACATAATTGCACAGTAAATTACACTTTTTACGAGCCTAAATTCCACAGCAACTACACCTTCCATGAGCCCACGCATGACGCAAGTCACCCAACTAACAGAAAACATAAACAGTCGGTGTTGAACAAAGTTGCCACCAGATGTCGCTTGGACAAAAAATAAATGACATTCGCATAGCGGCATATTTAAGAATCTGAAATTAAAAGTGATCTTGAAGTCTAAAGTGATCTTCAAGATCAAGATCACAAGAAATAAAGTGATCTTAGATCAAGATCAAGATCACCATAATAAAAGTGATCTTCAAGATCAAGATCAGATCACGATCTTGATCTTCAAGATCACGATCTGATCTTGAAGATCAAGATCGTGCCCATCTCTGACTGTAAGTGGCAGTTGGAATTTAATGTTAAAACAATGCAGTCATGCATTTTGGTAGAAATAGTGAAAACTTTAGTTATGAGATGCAAGGGAACTAGTTGGAGGACGTTAGACAGGAAAGGGATCTTGGCATTATAGTTTGTAGTGATCCAAAATTTTCTAAGCAGTGCTTAGATGCTAGAAATAAAACAAATAAAATGTTAGGTATTATTAAGAGGAATATTATTAGTTACAAGATTAAGGAAGTCGTCTGTAAATTATATAATTCTTATGTTAGACTTCATTTAGAATACTGCATTCAAGCTTGGTCCCCTCACCTTAGAGATGATATTGATATGCTTGAAGTTGGTGTGCAACGTCGGGCAACCAAGTTTATCCCTAACCTAAGAAGATTGGAATACAGAGATAAATTAAAGGAATTAGGTATGTTTAGTTTTGAGAGACGTTGTATGAGGGAAGATATGATACAGATGTTCAAGAGGTTTTCAGGTTTCGACAATTTAGATGTACACAACTTTTTCTTACTAGATACTGACTGAAAATTTGATGTGCGAGTGCGTCTGTCCGACAGACGGACAGCAACCTTTTCTGAAGGAGAAAACAAGGAAATATCTTCAATAATGGAAAAGTAAGGTAATGGTCTCCATTTCAATTTTAACTATTAAGTTGTTTTTTTCTACCTTCTTCTTTTCCAAAATTTGAATAACACTTCCTTTGTCTTTTCTGTTTCCTTTGTATTTGTACTTAAAAGAAGAGCTCCAATTAATTTGTGCGTGTTTCAATATATGGTTGTTGTAGCCACATTATTATTTTTCATTCTGTTATGGTGGGCAGTATAATGTTGCAAATTTTCTGGTCCATTGTTACACAGAGTGCATTGTGTGTGTTTTCCTTGTGAATCATTTTCTTTCATTGAATTGTAGTGTATTCTGCTTCTGTATTACATTACTGAATACTGATGCGAGTGTGTTATCGTGTATGTATTCCTCGCACTTAATAGATTCTTTGTATTGCCTGTAAATTGTTATGCTTGATGAGATAGATGATTGATAAACGGTATCTTTGTCACGCCCATTTGTCGGAAAATTTGGGTCTTTGCTCCCCCACCAAATATTTCTAGCTACGCCACTGATTTAGACATTTATTTTTTAGACAGTTTGTCTCTCTCTCTCTCTCTCTCTCTCTCTCTCTCTCTCTCTCTCTCTCTCTCTCTCTCTACGCTGGTGGCAACGACCTGTTCCTCAAAGGCGGTGAGGTAGGTCTTACAGAAGGGATCATCACCGAGATCATGTCTCTTGCGGATGATCTAAAACTGAAGACAGACAGGGGAATGTTAATGGGTATTTTACCACGAATGAATGCCAGTGACCACGCGCTCAGTAAGGTCATTGGCATCAACGAGAGGGTACAAGACGTGCGTTCCGCTGGGCCTGAAGTTTGTTGACCCCTTCGACGCATTTGCGGGTAGGTGGGACCTTTACCAGAGGGATGGTGTCCACCTCAATAAGGGTAAAGGTGTGCTAGGCGCGCTGCTCGACCGGCACCTATACAGAATGGTGAGGTCGAGTCCGGGGAGAGATGATGGGCCCCCACCGGGGAGAGATGATGATGAGCCAGTGGCGGACATACCTTCAACTGAAGGGTGCGTCGAAGTACAGGTGGGTGACCCTCCTCCTACGTTGGAGGGGGCTCAGGCTCCTGCGGAAGTTGCCTCCTCGTTAGTGAGGGGCTCTTCAACTCCCGACAGCCCTGGCTGTTCGGGAAACGGGTCGTGCTAGGGGGCGGTCAGAATAGGGAAGGCTCCCTCCGTGCAATGCTTTTTAATGCTAGGTCGATTAGGAACAAGTTTTGCGAGCTACGAGCGCTCTTAGCATCAGAAT
This sequence comes from Bathynomus jamesi, assembly GCA_023014485.1. Lineage (NCBI taxonomy): Eukaryota > Metazoa > Arthropoda > Malacostraca > Isopoda > Cirolanidae > Bathynomus > Bathynomus jamesi. Next base: position 85,518 of record JAJOZX010004523.1, on the reverse strand, counting down.
ACCAGGATATCGTTGCTATCACCGAGTCCTGGATTTATACTGATCGTAGGGACTACGTTGGGGAGTTCGAAATTCCAGGGTATAGAATGTTTCGCAAAGACCGCACCCGTGGGGAGGGGGGTGGGGTACTAATATACGTCAGGGACACGTTGAGTCCGGTTGACTGCCAGTTCCGATCGGAACGGGAGCTGCTTAGCGTCGATCTGAACGTGGGGGGACGAACTATAGGTTAATCTTGGTGTACAGACCTCCGCATCTCCTCCTCGAGGAGGATACAGCCCTGTACACCGAACTCAGTAGCCTGCTAGGGGGTAGGGTGTGTGTAGTTTTAGGAGACTTCAACTGTCGCGGCATAAAGTGGGAAGACAGGACTGCTGATGCTGAAGGGAGGAGGCTAGTTGACTTTGCTGATGAGAACTTCCTCACTCAGTGGGTCAATGAGCCTACACGAGGCGAAAGCGTTCGACTTAGTATTCACGACCGAAGACAACCTCGTCACTGGCCTCACCGTTGACGAATCGTTGGGCGGGAGTGATCACGGTCTGATTAGTTTCCGTGTGTGCGTCCCTCGGGTGAAGCGTAGTAACTCGAGAGGCAGTAAGCTCGATCTCCGGCGGGCGGATTTTGTTAGCCTCAGGGATAGCGTAGGTGAGATGGGGTTAGAGGTTGGCGGCGATGTTGAGCGAGTGTGGAGTGTATTCCGGGACGAGTTTATGGTGCTGCAGTCTGCTGCCATACCCTCAAAACCGGTCACCCTTGCTTCAACGCAGCCTAAGTGGTTCAACGTGACATCGCTTTGGCTATCCGAAATAGGAAAGTAGCGTATAGGAGGGCGAAGGCCAATCGTTCCCACGAGAACACTGAAGCGTATGTCCGCCTGTGTAGGGAAGTGAAGGCGAAGGTTAGACTAGCGAAACGTAACGAAGAACTACGGGTGGCAAGCCTCTGCAAGGGGAACCCAAAAGAGTTCTTCAGTTATGTTAATAGTAGAAAGCCCATTAGAAGCGGCGTTCTGCGGACCTCCGACGCAGACATCGCTAATGTGCTTAATGAGTACTTTGCGGGAGTGTTCACCAGGGAGGACACCCGCATCATCCCCGAGCCAGGCGTGAGGCACGAAGGTGCTGGCATGGATAGCGTTCGATGTACCGCGACAGTCATTGCCGATAGAATAGACAAACTGAGCGCATTTAAGGCTCCTGGGCCAGACCAGTTTCTCCCCAGAGTGTTGCGGGAGGTGCGCGACCAGGTGGCTCCCCACCTGGCTACAGTCTTCAACAAATCGTTGGAGACGGGCCAGGTGCCTGGTGACTGGGGGGAAGCCAACGTGACCCCTATCTTTAAGAAAGGGGATCACGAAAGTCCAGGGAACTATCGTCCCATTAGTCTCACTTCAGTTGTAGGTAAATTATTAGAGGGGATAATAGCGGATAGGATCGTTGACCATTTGGATTCCTACAAGCTGCTTGGGGACTCCCAACATGGGTTTAGACGGCATAGGTCGTGTCTCACCAACTTGCTCGAGTTTTTCCACGTCATGTTGAGTGAGTACGATAAGAGTAGGGCGATTGATATACTTTATCTCGACTTTCAGAAAGCCTTTGATAAGGTACCTCACCGTCGGCTAATAACGAAAGTGCGCGCGCTGGGTATCGGTGGGGAAGTAGGTAGGTGGATTGAAAACTGGCTGAAGAATAGGCGGCAGAGGGTTGTAATTAAAGGGGCCAGTTCGGGTTGGGCCTCGGTCACTAGTGGGGTTCCTCAGGGTTCCGTTTTGGGGCCACTGTTGTTTATCATTTACATAAATGATATAGACGGTGGCATCGTCAGTCGGATCGTCAAATTCGCTGATGACACCAAGCTTGGGGCCAATGTTGGGACGCCCGAAGCGATCGAGCAACTGCGTGCGGACCTAGGTAGGATACGAGAGTGGTCCGAAAAATGGCAAATGCCGTTTAACTTGGGTAAATGCAAAGTGATGCACATTGGCTATGCCAATCCCAAGTCGGACTACTCGATGTTGGGGAGTAATATCGAGGTGACTGATTTAGAAAAGGACTTGAGTGTGCTAATTAGCAGCGACCTTAAGTTTACGAAACAGTGCGTAGAGGTGGAAAAGAAAGCCCAGAAGCTGTTGGGTTATATCAGGAGGCACTTTCAGTTTCGGAACAAGGAGATTGTGCTCTCTCTGCACAATTCCTTGGTTCGGCCGCACCTGGAGTATGCAGTGCAGTTCTGGTCGCCAACCCTCAGGAAAGATATTGAGAGGCTGGAGCGAGTGCAGGCGAGGGCCACAAAGTTAATCCCTTACGTTAGGCATATGGGCTACAATCGACGGTTACGCGCCCTGAACTTGTTTTCGCTTGAAACCCGGAGGCTGCGCGGTCAACTGATCGAGGTTTTCAAGCTCTTACGCGGGTTGAACGATGTCGATTTTAGAAGTATGTTTAGTTTAAATGATAACCCAACTCGCAACAATGGTTGGAAGTTGGATTTGAAACGGTTTAGGACTAGTGTGTGTGGGAATTACTTTACGTATAAGATCTGTGACACATGGAACAGGTTACCTTCGGAAGTTGTGAACAGTTCCTCTGTGGATCAGTTCAAGAAAAGGTTAGACCAAATCTTGCACACTATTTGAGTGTGTACAAAATTTTCCCTGGCACCCGTTGCCATTGGTACCTCCTCGGTATGGGCCGCAAGGCCTTTTGAGGTACTTCTTTTCCTTGTAACTCCTTGTAACTCTCTCTCTCTCTCTCTCTCTCTCTCTCTCTCTCTCTCTCTCTCTCTCTCTCTTTATGTCGCGGCATAAAGTGGGAAAACAGGACTGCCGATGCTGAAGGGAGGAGGCTAGTTGACTTTGCTGATGAGAACTTCCTCAGTCAGTGGGTCAACGAGCCTACACAAGGCGAAAGCGTTCTAGACTTAGTATTCACGACCGAAGACAACCTCGTCACTGGCCTCACCGTTGACGAATCATTGGGCGGGAGTGATCACGGTCTTATTAGGTTCCGTGTGTGCGTCCCTCGGGTGAAGCGTAGTAACTCGAGAGGCAGTAAGCTCGATCTCCGGCGGGCGAACTTTGTTAGCCTCAGGGATAGCGTAGGAGAGATGGGGTTAGAGGTTGGCGGCGATGTTGAGGGAGTGTGGAGTGCATTCCGGGACGAGTTTCTGGTGCTGCAGTCTGCTGCCATACCCTCAAAACCGGTCACCCCTGCTTCAACGCAGCCTAAGTGGCTCAATCGTGACATCGCTTTGGCTATCCGAAATAGGAAAGTAGCGTATAGGAGGGCGAAGGCCAATCGTTCCCACGAGAACACTGAAGCGTACGTCCGCCTGTGTAGGAAAGTGAAGCCGAAGGTTAGGCTAGCGAAACGTAACGAAGAACTACGGGTGGCAAGCCTCTGCAAGGGGAACCCTAAGGAGTTCTTCAGTTATGTTAATAGTAGAAAGCGGACCTCCGACGCGGACATCGCTAATGTGCTTAATAAGTACTTTGCGGGAGTGTTCACCAGGGAGGATACCCGCGTCATCCCCGAGCCAGGCGTGAGGCACGAAGGTGCTGGCCTGGATAGTGTTAGATGTACCGCGACAGTCGTTGCCGATAGAATAGATAAACAGCGCGTTTAAGGCTCCTGGGCCAGACCAGTTTCTCCCCAGAGTGTTGCGAGAAGTGCGCGACCAGGTGGCTCCCCACCTGGCTACAGTCTTCAACAAATCGTTGGAGATGGGCCAGGTGCCTGGTGACTGGAGGGAAGCCAACATGACCCCTATCTTTAAGAAAGGGGATCACGAAAGTCCAGGGAACTATCGTCCCATTAGTCTCACTTCAGTTGTAGGTAAATTATTAGAAGGGATAACAGCTGATAGGATCGTTGACCATTTGGATTCCTACAAGCTGCTTGGGGACTCCCAACATGGGTTTAGACGGCATAGGTCGTGTCTCACCAACTTGCTCGAGTTTTTCCACGTCATGTTGAGTGAGTACGATAAGAGTAGGGCGATTGATATACTTTATCTCGACTTTCAGAAAGCCTTTGATAAGGTACCTCACCGCCGGCTAATGGCGAAAGTGCGCGCGCTGGGTATCGGTGGGGAAATAAGTAGGTGGATTGAAAACTGGCTGAGGAATAGGCGGCAGAGGGTGGTAATTAAAGGGGCTAGTTCGGGTTGGGCCTCGGTCACTAGTGGGGTTCCTCAGGGTTCCGTTTTGGGGCCACTGTTGTTTATCATTTACATAAATGATATCGACGGTGGCATCGTCAGTCGGATCGCCAAATTCGCTGATGACACCAAGCTTGGGGCCAATGTTGGGACGCCCGAAGCGATCGAGGAACTGCGTGCGGACCTAGGTAGGATAGGAGAGTGGTCCGAAAAATGGCAAATGCCGTTTAACTTGGGTAAATGCAAAGTGATGCACATTGGCTACGCCAATCCCAAGTCGGACTACTCGATGTTGGGTAGTAATATCGAGGTGACTGATTTAGAAAAGGACTTGGGTGTGCTAATTAGCAGCGACCTTAAGTTTACGAAACAGTGTGTAGAGGTAGAAAAGAAAGCCCAGAAACTATTGGGTTATATCAGGAGGCAATTTCAGTTTCGGAACAAGGAGATTGTGCTCTCACTGTACAATTCCCTTGTTCGGCCGCACCTAGAGTATGATGTGCAGTTCTGGTCGCCCACCCTCAGGAAAGATATTGAGAGGCTGGAGCGAGTGCAAGCGAGGGCCACAAAGTTAATCCCTTCCATTAGGCATATGGGCTACAATCGAGTTACGCGCCCTGAACTTGTTTTCGCTTGAAACTCGGAGGCTGCGTGGTCAACTGATCGAGGTTTTCCAGCTCTTACGCGGGTTGAACGATGTCGATTTTAGAAGTATGTTTAGTTTAAATGATAACCCAACTCGTAACAATGGTTGGAAGTTGGATTTGAAACGGTTTAGGACTAGTGTGTGTGGGAATTACTTTACGTATAAGATCTGTGACACATGGAACAGGTTACCTTCGGAAGTTGTGAACAGTTCCTCTGTGGATCAGTTCAAGAAAAGGTTAGACCAAATCTTGCACACTATTTGAGTGTGTACAAAATTTTCCCTGGCACCCGTTGCCATTGGTACCTCCTCGGTATGGGCCGCAATGCCTTTTGAGGTACTTCTTTTCCTTGTAACTCCTTTTAACTCTCTCTATATATATATATATATATATATATATATATATATATATATATATATATATATATATATATATATATATTAGTGATGTAGCGGATGTCATTTTTTTCACATCCGCGGATGCGGATGCGGATGAGGATGTTTGATTTCAACATCCGCGGATGCGGATGCGGATGTCTACATTTTCGTTATTTTTTAGGATATATTCGAGATTTGTTGTGTTTAACGTATATAGTAAGTTATTATATAGAGAGAGCTGTAGCTATAATGTAATATAATTGATTAATTGTACAATAATTGCTGTACTTTTCTCTGAACATATAAAATAATATCAAGCATCTAACTAATATAGAAATCAATTAGTGAATTCGTCTGCAAATAAATTCGTTATATTTTGTTGAGTTTCAGCCACAATTAGAAACCATAATTGTGTTACCAGGATGCGGGACGTGAACCCAACTCAAATGCACCCCACCGACCTCTTTCCCCAACCTCCACCCTTATAGAAAGAGATCTTTAATTAGCTTGATAACTATTTATATTAAGTTTAAAGTTTTATTAGGCATATTTATAAATGAGTAATTAAAATAAAGTAAACTAAGATGTTCATCGTTTAATGTTCAAACTTAATTATAGGAAGGTTATGCTTGAGGAACATTAATTTTTCTGCCTTTTCTGCTGCCAGTCTGTTTCTCTTTTCATCATATATTAATCCAGCACTGCTAAATAATCTCTCGCTTGGTACGTTTGTTGGAGGACAGGCTAAATGTTTCCTTGCAAGTTTACTCAAGTATGGATAGATATTCTGCGTATTTTTCCACCAACTAATAGGATTGTCACATGCAGCCAGGCGTTTTTCTTGGTGATAGCTCTCGATCATTTTTACTACATCTTTTGACATTGCGTAGGTCTCGTCATTGCTGCTTGACTCAAGAAACTGAGAGACAGATTCTGTGATAGATTTGCTTGTTGAAGGTGTTGGTTCTGTCACTGAAACTTTTATTCTTTTGGTGGGTGGCGAAGCGACAGATTCAAGAGATTGAAGCTCTTCAACTGCTTTGCCAAGTGATGATTTAACTCGTTCTAATGTACTAGGTGAAAATAACTTAGCTTTGTAACGTGGATCTAAGTAGGTTGCAAGAGAGTAACTTCATACAAGAACAGCCTCTCGTCTTGTCGCTTGCATCACTTTTGCGCACAATGAACTAGTTCTATTAATATAGTAGAATTTGATAATTTCCGCTTATTAATGACGTTTTATCTCAACGGTCCACATCCGCACGACATCCGCAGTCCAAAGTGCGGATGCGGATGCGAGAAAATGTGCGGATGTTCCGCGGATGCGGATGCGGATGTGACCTACATCACTAATATATATAACCTTACAACCTTACAAAGGTTCCGCGCGATGATTTCTCATTTCGCGAAGGTCAAGCTTGTCGCCCCTCCTCTCGAGTTGGCCTGGTGAAGTAGTGAGTTGGATTCTTGCGCTCTCCACCTCACATAGCCAGGTACGCCCGGCTCATCGGGGATTGTTCTGAGCCAGGCGTCTAGTCTTCTTTTGAAGATTTCCACTGCAACTCCCTTCGTGTTTCTTAGGTCTTTGGGCAACTGATTAAACAGTTTTGGTCCTCTCACTACAAAACTATTTTCTTTCAGGGTTAAGGATGTTCCCTGTCTCGCCTTCAATTTGGGAATACGACACAGTCTACCGCTTCTACTTTCCATCGTTGTTTGGGGAGTTATGGGATTCAGAGTAAGATTGATTAGGGACTAGTTTCTCCATTATTTTCCAAGTGTAAATAATGGTGTATCTCTCTCTTCTCCTTTCCAGTGAATATAGGTCTAGTTCTCGTAACCTTTCCCAGTAATTTAGTTCTTTGCACCCATTGATCTTGGCTGTGAAGCTTCTTTGGATCCCCTCCAGCTGTCTAATGTCTTCTTTTTTATATGGGGAAGTTAGGACCGAGCAGTATTCTAATTTGGGTATGATCAGGGTTTTCAGTAGAGGAATCATTACATTCCTATCCATTCGTTTAAAGGTTTTCAATATCTGACCCGTTATTCTCTTTGCTCTGTTTACTGCTATCTTATTTTGTGTTTCAAATTTCGCATCATCTGTCATTACAACCCCTAAATCTTTTGCTCTGGAATTTCTCTGAATTTCCTGTCCATTTGGGGTATAATATTCCATGCACTTTAGCTCTTCTCTTTTTCCGTACCGTAATAGCTGAAATTTCTCGGTGTTAAACTTCATATTGTTGTCTTCAGTCCACTTGTAGATTTTGTTCATGTCGGTTTGTAGAGATCCTATGTCTTCTGGGTTTCTTATTTTTCTACTGATCTTTGTGTCATCCGCAAAGGATGTTACTGTGCTGTCTCTGGTAACGTCCTCATCTATGTCAGTTAGCATGATTATGAAGAGTAGTGGAGCTAATACTGTTCCTTGTGGTACTGAGCTGAGGACCTCTGATTCTGATGAAGATACTCCTTGTACCGTAACGACTTGCCTCCGCTCACTAAGGAAATTATATATCCATTTCCCTACTTTTCCTGTTATTCCCATATATTTCAGTTTATGTATTATGATTCCGTGGTCACACTTGTCGAACGCTTTAGCAAAGTCTGTGTATAGTACATCATAGTTTTCATTACTTTCAAGTGAATCAATAATGTTGTTGTAGTGTTCCATTAGTTGTGATAGGCATGATCTGCCTGACCGAAACCCGTGTTGGTTATCATTGAATTTTTTCTGAGTTTCCAAAAAGTCATAGATTTTCTGTCTAACTATTCTTTCAAAATTTTAGTGAGATGAGATGTAAGCGACACTGGCCTATAGTTTTTGGCC